>JAMLFY010000002.1:14950948-15210948 GCA_030441495.1 Dalbergia oliveri | reverse complement strand
TCTCAGCAATCTTAGGTTCTAATCAACCTTAATAAATTATTTTGATCCTAGATTAATAATTAGAATTTACTAATCTTTAATTAGAGTATAATATTGCTTAGGTTTTGTTAATCGTGTCATTAGGCCCAAAATGCACTTAGCCGGGGCAAAATGGTAATTTTATGCAAAAACCTCCCTGGGCTTTCCGGGCTTGACTAGTTGCTACACATTGCTTAAAAACATCATTTAAAACCTTTGGGTGAAGTCGGATTCAATCGGCACTTCATTCATGTTAATCAGCACGGGGGCATTTTAGTAATTTCGCGCATTTGGATTAAAAAATGAAATTCTTCTGCTCTATTAACACACATAATCCCCCTTATCATCAAACGTCCCTTGAGGATGGTCGAGACGGTGATCCTCATTTTCCGGTAAAATTACCTCAGGGTATTTTGGTTATTTGTACACGGAAAAATCCGTTACATCTCTAACCTTGCTTTTGGTGTACCACAAGCTTAAAGATTAATAGTTTTGTGTTAAAGTTTTCAGAAGCTAAAAATTAAAAGCAAAGCAAAGCACGATTTAACCCCCTTCTTATGTGATTTTCTACCTACAAGTGGCATTAAAGCTTGGCATTTTTAAATGGTTAAGCATTCTAACATTTGCAGAGGACAAAGATCCAAGGAACAAATGGCACAGAATATTCATATAGTAAAAGGACACTCCTTCAACAGGCGCCATTCTTTGATGGTGGGGATTATGCCTACTAGAGAGACCAAATGGAGTTGTTCATAAAATACACAAGTCTTGACTTGTGGGAAATAATTTAAGGAGGTGACTATGTTCCAACTGAAGAGGTTCCTAGAATCGATTATGCATCTTCAACATTAAGGGAAGTTCCCAGAAGTAGGTGGACAAAGCAAAACAAAACCAGGGTTTAGTTGAACTCTAAAGCTAAATACTTGCTCACGTGTGCATTACACAAGGCTAAATATGACAAAATCATTGCTTGTGACATAGCAAAATAGATATGGGACAAATTGCATATGCTACATGAAGGTACTGATCAAGTTAAGGAGACAAAGATCAGGATATTGTTTCATCAATATGAGATGTTCAAAATGACAGATCAAGAAAATATTGATGAAATAGCCACAAGGTTTATGCACATCATAAACCAACTAAAGGGACTACACAAAAGATACTCCAACTTTGAAATGGTTAGAAAAATCTTGGGAAGCCTCCCTAAATGGCTGCCTAAGATTACAGACCTTCAAACTCTCAGTCTAGATGCACTCATTGGGTCACTTAAAACTCAAAAGGTAGTGCTCTCTGAAATGCATGGTGAATCCATCAAGAAAAGCAAATCAATGGCCTTGAATTAATTTTATCAAAAGCTAAATAAAGCTAAGGCAATGAAAGTTACTGAAACCTCTAATGAAGAGGAAGAGTTTAATGAAAAGACAGAAGAAGAAGATGGAGATGAACTCTCCATGCTGGTGAGGAAGATGTCCAAAGCCTGGAGAGGCAAGATAAAGAGAAGAGAGGACATCAACCTCAGGAATGACAGAAAGGGCAAAGTAAGGCAGGAAAATGTCACCTGTACAACTGGAGAGAGAAAGGACACTTCAAACAGAATGTCCAAAACTGAGGTCCAGAAAATGTTCATATCTAAAAAGAAAGGCATACGGCCACCTGGAGTGAATCAAAGAGAAAAAGAAGGATCAAAAGGATTAGAAGATCAGAAGGAACTAGATATTGCAAATCTATGCTTCATGGCAAGCTATACATGTGAAAGCGAATCTGAGGTAAACAACTCTATTTTGACCTTTCATATGATGAACTCTTAGGTTTGTATGAAAAGTTGTTTGAGGACTCTCAAACTCTTTCTTCTTACTATTTCAACCTAAAAAATAAACATCAAAAAGTTGTTTTCAAACTTGAAATGGCCAAAACAAAAGTTGAGAGTCTAAGGCTTGAAAAAGAAGAATTAAAAGGAGAATACAAAGTTTTAAATGCAAAATCCAATGCCTTAGAATCTGAAGTCTCAAGTACAAATGAAAACATTCAGAAGTCATTTCTGAGCTAGAGAGAACTTCAAAGCTTCTTAAGTCTGACCTTGAAAAAATGGTAAATGGATCAAATAACCTTGATTTAATGCTTAGAGGTCAGAGGCCATATTTTCAAAAGGGGTTGGGATATAAGAGAAAATTAATAAGAAAGGAAAGCTAACTTTAAGAAAGTAAAGAACAAAGCTTCTTTTACTTTCTATTTTAAGAAGGCACCTAACAAGTGCTTCATGAAAAATAAGTTTGTCAAAAAGGTTGAACAACCTTCTTCTCAAAAGACTAATCCAAAAGGACCCAAAAAGTCTAGATACCTAAATTAAAACCTGTTTACCTAGGTTTGCCTAAGAATGCATGTGGAACATGACAACAAGTGGTACATGGACAATGGTCTCCAAACACGTATTGGGTTCTAGAAAGTAGTTTAGAAACTTGTAGTCCAAAAATTCTGGATCAATAAAGTTTGCCAATAGAGGTAAGGCCAAGGTTATAGGCATAGGAAATTTTGGCAAGGATAACTCCCACCAAATTTCTGATGTGTTGTTTGTTGATGGTCTACCTTACAACTTGTTAAGTATTAGCTCTCTGACCAAGGCTTTAATATTGTTTTTAATGCTCATGCATGCAAGATAGTAAGTCTCACTTCAGCATAAGTTATTCTGTTTGGTAAGAGGCATGATAACACGTATGTGTTATTCTTGGATTACCTACGAGATCAAGATGTAAAATGTCTCGCATCCTTCACGAATAAAAAGTGGTTGTGGCATAAGAAGCTTGGCCATGCATATATGAGGCTTATTTCTGAGCTTTCTCAGAAAATCAAGTTAAAGGCTTACCAAAGATTAGATTTGACAAGGATTCAACTTGTGATTTCTGGAGAAAGGCAAGCAAGCTAAAGCTTCTTTCCATAATAAGCATGTGGTTTCAACCACTAGACTACTTGAGCTTTTACATATGGATCTCTTTGGACTAATCAAGACTGCAAGTCTTGTTGGGAAGAAATATTGTCTTGTCATAGTGGATGACTACTCCAGATTTACATAGGTTATCTTCCTAGCTTCTAAGGATGAGGTGGTTGAAAGATTCAAAGTTTTTGCAAAACATGCTTACATAGAAAAGGATTCCCAAATCATCTCTATCAGATTCTGATGGAGGAGAATTTGATAATCATATTTTCGAAGAGTTTTGTGAAAAACATGGCATCTTTCACAGTTTTCTGCACTTAGAACTCCCCAACAAAATGGGGTTTTTGAAAGGAAAAATAGAAGCTTGCAAGAGATGGCCAAAACTTTGCTTTTGGAAAGTGATTTATCAAAAGGTTTCTAGGTTGAGGCTGTGAACACCTTGTGCTATATCCAAAATAGAATCTTTCTAAGACTTATCCTCAAAAATACTCCCTATGAGCTATGGAAGGTAGAAAACCCAATATCTCATATTTCTACATCTTTAGCTCATCAAGTTTTATCCTTAACACAAGAGAATGTTATGCAAGAAGAACTGGACTAGTTCAAGAAAGCAAAGTCTAGACACTTGTTGAAAGACCAAAAGGGAAGACCATCATAGGTACCAAGTTGGTGTTCAGGAATAAGCTTGATGAAGCTGGCAAAGTCACTCAAAACAAAGCAAGATTGGTTGCACAAGGTTAAAATCAACAAGAAGGAATTTATTATGATGAAACCTTTGCACCAGGTAGCTAGGCTGGAAGCCATCAAAATGCTACTTGCTTTAACTGCCTTTAAGGGATTCATTCTTTACCAAATGGATGTTAAGTTTGCATTCCTAAATGGATTCCTCTAAGGAAATATATGTGAAGCGGCCTCCTGGTTTTGAGAATGAAAACATTCCCAACCATATATTCAAGCCGACAAAGGCTCTCTATGGTCTGAAACAAGCTCCTTGAGCTTGGTATGAAAGACTAAGTACCTTCCTACTAAAGAATGGGTTCAAGAAAGGTAATATTGATACTACTCTTTTTACTCTTGAACAAAATAATCACTTTTGGATAGTTCAAATATATGTTGATGACATTGTATTTGGCGCCTGTTCATTCTCTCTGAAAAGTTTTTTAAATTAATATAGAGTGAATTTGAGATAAGCATGATGGGTAAACTCAAGTTTTTCCTTGGTCAAATAAAACAACAAAAAGAAATGATCTTGATCCATCAAGAAAAATATACAAAAGAGCTTTTGAATAAGTTTAATATGGATCAAGCCAAACCCATGAGTACCCCCATGCATCCATCTCAAATCATTGATGCTGATGAGAATGGCAAAAGGTATGGAAAGTAATTATAGAGGAATGATTGGTTCAATTCTATATCTTATAACTAGTAGACCAAACATTCAACTAAGCGTGAGAATTTGTACTAGATTTCAATCTAACCCAAAGCAATCACACTTAAATAATGATAAAAGAATTTTATCTATCTAGTACTACTAATCTTGGCTTATAGTACGAGAAAAGTACATCCTGTGAGATTATAGGCTACTGTGATATTGATTTTGCCAAAAAAAGAAGAAAGAAAAGGCACTAGTGGTTGCTACTGTTTCTTTGGAAAAAGCTTGATCACTTGGTCATGCAAAAAGTAGAATATGATTGCACTCTCTACTGCTGAAGCTGAATATGTAGCGTTGCAAACTCCTACCCAAATATCCTGTGGATAAGGAACTAGCTAGAAGGCTATCACCTAGGTATTCCTAAATCCCTATTCTTTGTTATAATACTAGTGCTATTAATCATGCTAAGAATCCTATCTAGCACTCTAAATCTAAGCATATTGATATTAAACATCATTTTATTAGAGATCATGTTTAGAGGAGATGTTGAGTTAATATTTGAAATATGAAAGACCAAGTGTCAGATATATTCACAAAACCATTAACTGAAGATCATTTTTGTGTTTTGAAAAGGCTTTTAAACTTAAAGGTTTTTAAATATGCATAAGCATTCATACACAAACATCTCTGGGTACTCTCTTTCTTCACTACTCTGAAGCCCAAAAGAAGAAATCAGTTTGCAAGACCATCAAATCATATTAAAGATTAGAATTTTAGTTTACAAGCTCCAGAAAGAAAAGCTCCTTGATCAGGGATGCTAAAGTATAAGACCACCTGAGGTCAAGAAGAAAAGCTTGAGCAAAAAAAGGGAGGAACAAAGAGAAAGGTTGTCATTCCTAAACAACCCTGAGAGCTCTGAAATAGCAGAGGAAACATATGAGAGAACCATATCAAAATAAGCTCCTCTCAGGACCAAAATAAAAAGGCAAAAGAAGGAAAAACAAGAAATAAAAGTAAGCAAAGCTTCCTGCAAGTTCTCAAACAATCCAGATTACCATGCTCCAACTAGAGAAACCTCCAAGACTGGATCAAGTTGAAGCCACTAATATAGAACAAGCTGCCCAACTCCAATAGCATGAAGAATTACTACTTCAAATTCTTCAGAACTCTCAAGATATTCTTCAAGAGTTAATGCGTAGGGCTAATAATGGTGTTCCTGGCTTCCAGCACACCTACTTTTTGCTGTCAAAAGAGGGAGAAGAAAATCTTGTGCTGAGAAAGACAGGGGGAGTACATTGAGGGGAAGCCACTCATAGATTTTCTTTCTTTTCAACATCTACATTTTTTATTTTTATGTTAGGCAGAAACATCTACATTCTTTTTTGGTTACTTAAGTATTATTTCAGTTTTATTTAAACTGCTCTGATATTTCTTTTCTACTCTTGATACATCTTTTTTAGTTTTTGCTTGCTCCGTGATATATATATATATATATATATATATATATATATATATATATATATATATATATATATATATATATATTGCTTAGCTAATCAAGCATATTATGCTGAATGAGTGATCTTTTACTTGCTTGATCTGATATCTTATTACATCAATATTTCCTTTTGTATGCTCAAGCTATGGTACATATTATGCTTAATGCTCTGATACATGTTATGTTCAATATATATGCATCCTTGTGTGAGCCTATGTGAAAGTTTTTTTCAAGTCTTGTGTTACAAAATCACTTTCTCTAATACTTATGAGAAATGTTTCCTAACTTATAGTACAAGCTCAAAATTGCTTTTGCTCTGATTTAACTAGGATTGGTCCTTGTTGAGCTTCAGAAACCTCTTGCCAAATATGCAAATGATATCAGTTTAAGGTTTCTTTGAGCATCAAAAACTACGTATGTAACTGTCTATTTGTATTTCCTTCACATGCTCTGATACATCCTTTTCATACAAACAAGAGCATCTGATTCAAAAATGAGTTTGGATAAAGATGTATTGAATAAGAAAATTAATCAAAATGAAATATAACAAGTATTACTTGTTTTTTATTCAAGCATGTGCATTTTCAGAATTTTTTTTTTGAAAGGGCTTAAAAGATGATATTCTTTTTAATCCTGTCCTAATACCTCTAGAATGTACTCTAAGTAACTTCAAAAACTTCATTAATAATCAAAACAACTCTGATTTAAGTCATTAAGGCTATAAAACGTTTTTATCTTATCCATATAATGTTTTAAGAAAAGGACTTCTTGAAAATCACATCCTATGATGAGTTGAAAGAATATTGATTATCATGCTACACTTTTTGTAATATTTCTTTCAATATCTCTTCAAAAGATTTTCTTTAAATTGGTTTGTCATCATCAAAAAGGGGGAGATTGTTAGCTCCACAACCTTTTTAAAGCTTTAAGGTAATACGTTTTGAGTGACAACAAAACCAATTTAAGGAAAATATTTTGAAAATGGCTAACGTCTACCTTGAGTTTCTTAAAGTAGCAAATTGGTTATTTCGTTAGCATAACATGGTTCCATTAACGTGAATAATTTCACTTTATATGTTCAAACATGATTTATCGCGTATAAAGAGATGGCAAACAAAGGGAAGTCATAATTATATCGCAATTTGAGCATATACATGCCTAACCGATCGAAGAAATATAACTAGTACAAGAAACCAAGTTTCAGGATGTTAGAAAGTAGCATTGGACTTAGAAAGTAAGCTTAGACTAAAGATATCAATCAAACTCTGAAGCCAACATGTTCTCCAGTCTTCAATCATCATGTTCGCAATCTTTTTATCTACAACAAGCTCTTATTAAAGACTAGAAAACCAAAGTTTTATCAAGGAACTAATATCGCATATCAGAAAGTTCACTTCAGTGAAACGCTGAACTTTACTAGAAAAGGAGGGAAAATTTGAAATTCAAATTTAAAGTCAAACCTAGTTACAAACTGGTGTGTCATCTCTTCTGTCAATTTGGTCAACTATCATAGCTTCTAAAAGGAAGAGTTTAGAAACCATGACCAGAAAGTAAAAAGTAGTTTCTGAAAGGACCTCAGAAACCTCAACTTTACAATGGCTTCTATAATAGATTTGACTAAAGTCAAGCTACTCCTCTAAATTACAGTTCCAAGACACAAACAAATGATCAACACGTGTCACTTGGAAAATTGATCAAGGGCAATAGTAAAAAATGAAGACCATCTGCAAATAGAGATGTTGTGCTTTCAAATAAAGAGACTTTGAACATTGCACAAGTGCTAAAACTCTGAAAATTTCTCCTCATATCTTGTAAAGTTTATTATATCTTTTAATCATTTTCCTTGTTGTAAAAATCTTCTTTCTATGTTCCTAAATAGTTTATACATTCTTTTAAGGAAGAATTTCTAGAAAGAAGTCATTCAAGTTATCCCAGGTTATTTATTGTATATCTTAAGGAAACTTGAGTGTTGGTTAGTTTGAGTTGCAAACCCAAACACAAACCTTTGTATCCTTGATCTAGTAGTGATCAGTGTGAGTTTAGCTTGGAGAAGCTAGTCAAAGACTACTTGCAACGCAACAATAAATTTGTTTTATTGGTCACGATTTAACTTGGAAGACTGGTTAAAGACTACTCGGTTTAGCTTGGAGAGGCTGGTCAAAGACTACTTGATTGAGCTTAAAAGGCTATTGAATAATTACTTGATTTGTGACAGGGGTTGTCTCTGGTCACAAGTTAGAGCTTTGAAAGGTTATTAAGAAGACTCTGATTTCTTCTCGAGTAAAGAAAGGTGTTAGTGAAACTCAACGTGGTTGAACTGGATGTAGGAGGTTCATCGAACCAATATAAAAATCACTGTAATATATTCTTTTCCCTTATCTTTTTACATTTGCTGCTCTATGGTTATTTGTTTATATTTGCTTGAAGCCTATCTTTTTAAGCTATTCTGTCCTGACGCTGTTGTTTAGAAATTTACTTTCTGAAATCTCTAACCCCGTTTTCACTTCACTACAAAACTTAAAGCTTGATAGCTTTGTGTTAAAGTTTTCAAAAGTTAAAAAGTAAAAAGAAAATTGAAGCACGATTCAACCCCCTTCTTGTGCATTTTTCTGCCTATGTTCACATTGTCACTTTATGAAAGGAAAATTGCATGCTAGAAAATTTTCAGCAAACAACTCCACTTTATTAAACATTTCATAACCAAAAGAACTTATGTAAACTCCCAATAGTTAGAGCATTCAAGACTAATCAAAACTTATAATCTAGAACCCCAAATCATCACCAAGCACTTGAACTATTGTCGCTGTAAAAATTTACAGCACTTAGTTCTTCAATTGTCATGAAAAGAAACACGACTCTTGAGTACATATTCAAGGAACCACAACTTACAATTAAATTCCTACACTTTAGTACCCAATTCTCACCCTCATACATTATTGTTGCTACATAAAAATAGCTCCCAAACCTCATTATTGCAACGCATAAAGCAACCCAACATAGCTAGAAAAGTGTTAGAAAATTTTCAAGAAACACAAGGCTAAAGTGATAGAAATTTTCTGCACATGTAGCTATCAAACCCAATCTAATTTCTTCATGTTTTCACCCTTTTTGTCCCTCTTTTAAACCAGAAATTACAGCAGCAAAAACATTAAAAAAAAAATAGAGGCATATAATAGCCCAAAATAGCTAGCAAAGTGTTGGAAATTTACATGAACTATAAAGCTAAAGAGTTTGAAAATTTTTCTACACTTATAGCAACTAAACCCAACATAATTCCTTCAATTTTTCTGCAGAAAACAACCTCCAAACACCAAAATAACAGCATCAGAAAATAGTAACAGAAGCATAAAATGACTCTTAGCTTGAAATCTAGCAACCCAACATCAATGTTCATGGGTCCCTAATCTTATTTAAATATTATCACCCACATTAACAAGCAAAACAACTCCCAAATGCCCATTAAAAGAGTAAATCCATGGATGAAAAAAAGAACACAAGCTTAAGTCCCCATTTATCATTAACCCAAATCAAAGAACACAAAAGTCCATCATCAAACTATCATTTTCAAACTTCATTGTACAGTAGCAATATCATACCGAATAAACAAGTTTTAAAGCTCAATAACACACAAAAATTGTAGGTTTCACAAACAACCCTTTACCAACTTGAAGGAATCTAAGGAAAAGAATGTTTGGGATCTTGAGGAGGTGAAATAGAGGCCAAAAATCTGCCCTCTTTGCCTAAGAAATCCATTGCTAGCAACTACCAAAATAGGAAAAGGAAAAGCTTTTTTCCTTGCAAATGTAGTTAGGGTTTTAGTGTTTGGATGTTAGGGAGGTGTTAGGGAAGAAGTATGCTAAAGGTTCATGGTGATGGTGGGTGTAGATGGAAGTGAAGATGAGAAAAAGGAGATGAAGAAAAGTGTGAAAATGGGGGATATAGAGGGAAACCATGGCTAGTGTTAAAGAGGGGTTAGGGTTGTGTTTTGTTTTGTTTCATTAAAGGTAGTGTGGATATTAAGTAGGGGTTAGGGGATACTAGTGTAATTTGCACTCAACTTCATGAAATGGTAAAAATAAATGCAATACAACATATAAATAGCATTTCTCTACACCATGAGTTCAAATGGTTTACATAATATTGGGTGTCTTGAAACATTGAATTTTTGGTAAGGAATATAAAATTTTAGATGAGAAGGAGCTCTAAATTTTTAAAACACTCTAACCTTTAGTTTTAAAAGTAATTCAACACAACAACTAATATAAACATGCACTCATACTGCTAAAAGAAGAATTCTAATTATTTATTATCCAATTGATTAAGAAAATTAATCGATAATTAAACTCAATCAACTCTAATTAGCACATAATTATGACTAAAAAAAGAGACATTACATATCGTGCTTCTAAACTTTAGATTTCTCCATAAGTTTAACTAAGTTATTGATACAAATAAGTAGGATTTTGACTTGATCCTCATTGTGCATTTCTAATAGAATTATTGACTATTACATTGATTTTGGAATAATTTATAATTACAGTCTATTGTGTTTAACTTGTCTCTTTCAGTATGGTTTTCTACAGGAGCTTCAGATTGAGTGTAAAATGTCAAGAAGGCTAGGAACTCTTTGAAAGGAAATTGGAGCTGAGGGGTTACAAAAAGGAGCAAAAACACAAGGGACAACTCTCAACTGAGAGCCGAGCGTTCATTTAACATTCAGCACTCGTAGAAACATCAAGAAGAAAGCTCGAGCTCATAGTTCTGAGCGCTGTAGCACTCATTTAGTGCTCCAGTGCTCATATGATAATGGGATTATAGATAATTAATTTGTTTTAGAGAGTATTTAAGAAAATGACACAGACTTTTAATTTAGTTTTGGATTTAGAGTTTTGGAAACTTGGATTCTCTCTATCTCTCTGTCCACATCTCTCTACATCTTATCCTCTATTCTTCTTTCTCTAGGGATTCTTTTAGTGATTTTGATTTGTCTTGGAGATTGAGGAGTAGATTTCCTTGCAAGTATAAGGGTTTTGATAGATTGAAATGATGTTTGAGACCCCTTTTATATTAAATGCATTAGTTTTCTCAATATTCTTTAGTCTCTATTCATATAATTATTATTGTGATTGTTACAATTTTTATTGGAATAACTAAATTGGCGATTGTCATTTAGGGGAACCCTTTGGGCATAAATTGATTGGTTAATTGGTTTTTGTTTGGAGGAGAACATTAGAATTAACCTTTCGAGTGGTGGTTAGGCTAAAGCAATTAATATATTACATCAATGTAATTTCTAAATATATTGGGATCGCGTTTATTAGTTATTTATATTGGTTAAATTATAGAGGTTGATCAATCACTAGTATAGTTGTCGGTAAGTATTTATTAATAGCCATTAATGTGTTCAATATTTAGTTAATGATAATTAATTCCAATCTTAGGAATACCTTACACTAGGGCCTTTAATTCTAGATTCATTACCAATTAGTTTAAGCGCTTTGATTTAATTCTCAAAAATCCCCAATTTCTAACTAAGTGACATAGCCTCCTTGAGAGACGACCCAAGTTGCATCCAAACTACAATTTTGGTGCATTCGGTACTTAAACTATTTAATAATTTGAGGAGGTAGTAACAACCTTTTATCAAATTTTGACACTTGCCAGGGAGGTATTAGAACTTAGTTATTTAATTATTGTTTTTATTTTTCTTAATTTTATCTTTATTTTTATTTTCGTCTCTATCCTTAGTTTTTTTTTTATTGTTCTCCTATATGAGGTGTTCCTTATGTTGGCACTCTAATACCTCTTAATCCTAAAATTAAGAAAACTTTAAGGTGAATCAGAGGCAAGGCATCAATAAGTGGAACAATCTAGTGATCTAATCCTTTATTTTTTGTTTCAAGAAACATAGGTAACATGGGAGATCAAACAAGACACTTAGATAGCTCACTCCATGACTTTACCCAGCCTTTGGCAATTACATACCTTAGGCTTGACAATGATTTTGAGCTTAAGGGATATATGGTTCATACTTTATCCAAGTTCCATGGGTTATTTGGATGATGTTAAACTTAGAGCATTGCCCTTCTCCCTAGATGGTGTTACAAAAAATTAGTTCTTCAACTTGCCAGATGTGATTGTGAATAGCTAGACAAAGGATGAAGAGACTTTTCCTTGAGAAGTATTTTCCTGCCTCTCGAGCTTTCATCAAAAAGGAAATCTCAAGAATCCACCAGTCTAATGAAACTCTACATGAGTATTGGGAGCACTTTAAGCTCCTTTATGCAAGCTATCCTAACCATCAGATCCGAAGCAAGTTCTCCAGTATTTTTATGAAGGTCTTGTACCTCCTGAGATATATGATTGATGCTACTAGTGGAGGGGCACTCCTGGATAAGACACTGGTTGAGAATATGACTATAAACTTTCAACAGTTTGATTCTAGGACAGCCATCAACACTAAAAGCCTTGATAAGGTTATCCAACTAGAGAATTTAGTGTTGACCTAGACCTTACAGGCATTTTCTAGGCTCATAAAGTAGTTATGGTTAACCAGGTAGCAACACCGTGGTTCCTAAGATCTGGCATTTGTACTTCAAATGATCATCATACAAGTATGTGCCAACATTGCAAGATAACTCAACCATTGGAGTAGCGCAATAAACCCCTTACCGAGTCAACCTTAGAACCAACAGGCTAGTTCCCATTTGGGAACACATACAACTCAAGTTAGAAGAATCACCCCAATTTGAATTGGGAAGTAACACTCAACAGGATGGCCAAGTATCATAGGAAGTACTAGGCACCTCATCACAGACAACAAGACCCTCCTGATCTTCCTCCTCAGATCCCACTATAACTAAGATGATGATGGAACAGATATAGGAAATAAGGAAGGAGAATGCCCAGCTAAGAGAGAAGGTGACTCAAATGAAGAATTATAAGAGTTAGCAAGCCCTAGCTTCCCATCTTCCCTCTCAAACCATTCCCAATCCTAGGGAAAATGGTAGTACAATCACCCTAAGGTCTGGAAATTCCAGGAGGTGACAAGGTCTACAGAGGAAGAAATGCAAGAGAAAAATGGGCCCAAAGAAGATTCTAAGCACCGGGCACTCAAAGAGCACGTAGCTCTGCACAAAAGGTCAAGATGGTGGTATGACATTAGGAGACCTCTCAGGTGAGTGCCACATTGCTAAAAGAGCACCATAATGCTCAGCCAAGGAAGAGCCAATAACAAAGAAGTCTTATGTTGAGTGTTGTAGTGTAACACCCTAACTCTTAACCTCATACGCTCGAGTCGTATTCGGTTAGTCATTAGTTGTTACGCCTTTGTTTCAGATCTTGACTTACTTTTCTTTAAAATACGAGTAATAAAATACGGCTAAATTTTTCTTTTTGAACATAAGACTTGAAATGCGAGCCGTGCATGCGCATATACCGACTATTAAACGTAAAAACATAACAACCAGATATACATCACCATGAATAAACCATAGAATAATCATCACATAAATTATAGTAGTATATCATAAACGTAACATAACAACGATGTCCCTATAAATGTAAGGACACCTAGGGGTACCAATTATATCAAACAACTTTAACTAATGTAAAACAAAATGCCAACGAGGTTAGACTAGTCTTCATGCTTTCGCTGCCATCTAATCTGACTAGACGACATGGTTCTTACGCCCGCACCTCATGGAAGATCACGAACATCCACATCAATCCGTCTGGAGACGACACGGGAGGGAAAACAAAGGGGTGAGAATACTTATACAAGATTCAGGAGGGCTCCCCAACTTTAACACAAGTGTCATCGTCATCGTCATCGTCCAGCCACTTCGGGTTTCATTATGAAAAAGGTGTACATGCATAGGTCCAGTTTTAATTTCTCAAATCCTATTATCCGAAGTGGGTTTCTTTTAGCATGAGTCTTAATGGTATGAATGCAGCAGATAATCTATGTATGCATGGCAATGCTTAAGCATGACAGTTCACGTACTCAACATAAATCACTTAATCATAAACACCAATGGAACAACCACAAAACATATGCATGTGCGTCTTTTACTTTAACATATTTGAACTCTGAAGTTCCTTTCTTAACTTTCTCTTTTTCCATTTGTCCACTTTTCCACCCTCATTGTAGCTACCGAAATCCATGATTTTCACATAGCCACCAAAACTCCAAATACACCCATCACCTAGGAATGAGCTCAAACCTAACTAGCCGTCGCTAGATTCATACGGGGAAAATAGAAGGGGAATCACATCTCTTTCTTGGATCACCCTACAACCCTTCAATCGAGAAGTCATAATGGGATCATTTCCTTATTAACATATTTGTTTTCTTGGATCACCCGTACAACCCTTAACTTGGGAAGTCAAAATGGGATCATTTCCACTTTATCATATCTTGTATGGATACAACATGAGCATACAACCATAGAATATCATATAACATATCCTCTATTCTCATGCTTTGCAAACATGGCATACCGCATCATCATAACAACATGCCACACATCCATACATTCTCATATTCATGGTATCAACACATTCAAATTCATCTCGAGTATACCCACTCAGTCTCATTCTCACATCACATCTCCTATCTCATGGTGTCTTATGCTTTGGCCTTTACGGGTCTTAAACTTATATTCTAATTATTCTAACACCCGTTATAGTTCTTGGTAACACCCAAGGGATCATTACTTACAATTCTCACTAAGATTTATGTTCACTAATATATCCAAACAGTTTTGCATCACTTAGGCAGAAAATTATCATATGCTTACGGGCTAAATCTTCGTCTTTGACCCTTTCTAAGTTCTATCTTCGCCTAAAGCCCTATAATCAACTCCTAAACCAATTATGGGGGATTCCTACACATATCCACTAATTATAAAACATTTTTCTTAAGTTCAATTATGCTGGAATAGAATTCATAATTTGTGCATCTAAGTGTTCTAGAATTCACATTTTAAATCCTTTCTAATTACTTATTCTTTCCTAACTTCCCTAAATCGTTCCTTGCTTCACTCAAACATAATTTTACATATTTTAACACTATAAAATAGAATTTATACAGTGGCCAAACACCAAGGGCAGAACCAAAAACATAAGCATCATATAATCACATAATTTCATGATTTAAAAGCATATAAGTTGCTAGTTTCTCTTGGAATTATTTTAGTAACTCAAAACTCATTTAGAAACCAATTAATCTTATTAAAATCCCATAAATACATGCTAGGTCAGTAGCTAAATTATTTGGTTTAAGAAATGGATTTAAAACATAAAACTTTCTCCTTAAAATTCTTTGAGTACACCTAAGCTTAGAAAAATTCCAAGACTTAGACTATGGAAACTTATGATTAAATGAACTCATCCAAGTCCATCATCATCATCATAAGGCCGAAATGGAATTCTTGAAATGCCTCCATTTTCTAAAATTTTATGTAAGATACTTGGGCAAGTCTTTGAGCTCTAGGATATTTAAGTGATGACATAAACTTAAACATGATATGCACTTGTTTTACTCTTCATTATAAAATAAAGTGAGAGCATAAAATAAATATGAGATGCAATCTTATTATCTTTAAAGATTAAGTGATAACTTGAAATATAAACATGAAATGCAAGCTTGGAATTTAAACATGATAATGCAAGTCCATTTAGTTATTCTTGAGAGTTTAGTGATGACATAAAAATAAACATGTATGCAAGGCATAAATATAAACATGTGTGCAACTCATTTTATCTTAACTAGAGCTCTTACAAGACTTTAAAGGAACATTATAACCTCAACCCAAATATGCATCTTAACAAACATAAAGTGAGCTTTAGAGTTCTTAGCACCAAGTCTTCAAAGAAGCCTTTGGTTTGAACTTCATCATCAAGCTCAAGAAAATGTACACAAAGCTCAACACTTTGTCTAAACAATCATGCTAAAAATTAAGTCATATTCTTTATTTTATTGCTCATGGGCTTCAATCTAGAGTAAAACCCTTAGAACAGCTGACCAACTTTAAGGTTGGCAAGGGTAAGCTTAGAGCTCTTTGAAAACTTTGGATTAATTTTCTTAACAAAACTTTTGTGATCTACTTAACATTTTTAGCAAACTTTGTTCAAATAAAGGAAAAGGAAACCGAAACCTTTGAGGAAGAAAAGAAAGGAAATCCAAAAGCATGAGCAAGAAAAAGAAAGAAAAACACAAGCATGTATAGTCCAAGACCAAGTTGTTTCAAGCTTTAGAGGTTTCTCACATGACAACAACAAGTCATTATCTTGAAACCTCATCATCAAGCTAAAATTTTTCCCATGAAAAGGCCTCATGGCCGAAATGGAAAAGGAAGAGGAAAAGAGTTTGAACCAAGAGAAAACTAGAACTTTTCTTGAAAAAAACAAGTAAAAACTTGAAACAAAACCCCTACCTAAAGAAGTCTTGAAAAAATGAAAGAAAGCTTGGATCCTTGATGAAATGAGAAGAAAAAATCTTCTCTTGGATGGCAATAAGGATTCGGCCAAGGGAGAACACAAGGAAGATGGATTTTCCTTGAAAAAGTAAGCTTGGAAATGGAAAGGTTTGGTGTTTGAGAGGTAGTTTAAGGTGGGGGAATGGTGGTTCAAGGTTGTTTGTGGTGGTTTGTGGTGGTGGAAAGGTTTCTTTGATGGTGGAGGAAGAAGAACAAGATGAAGAGAAATTGAGAGAAAAGGGAGAAAATGCAAGAAAGCTAAACTTGGCAAATGATCTAAAGTGTAACCAAGTTCTCTAAGGCTTGGTATTTATAGAAAAATGAAACTTTGTGGCTGATTTAGGGAAGGAAAGGCTGACGGTTTCAAGACCAAGGGAGGAGGAAAATATCTCTTGATTGGTATGGTTGTGAGTATGGGCAAGGCATGCTGAGGTATGGCTTCAAGTATGGTCCAAAGCATGGCTCAAGGCATGGTCTTTGGAGTGAAACAAAATCAACATGTGACATAAACCAAGGGTATGCATTTCGGCCAGATTTACAGCCCAAAGGGGGAGGAGAAGTTGGTCATGTAATTGTGGTTTAGTGATGTGTTTAAATGTTTCTTTGATTAAGGTTTTAGTTAGGAGTTTGTAAGAAAGTATTTAGGTGAGGTAATTAGCTAATTAAGGTTGTCAAGACTTGATTAGGAGAGTGATCTTGATAGATTAACAATTTAAAATCATTCTTTTGGTTAAATGAGGTATGGGCACAATTCGTTAATTTAAGGAATTGGAGAGAAAATACTATTCAAGATTCCATGACTAGGAATCTTGAATTAAAGAATGTAATTAGAGTTTAACCAAGCAATCTTAGGTTCTAATTAACCTTAATAAATTATTTTGACTCTAGATTAATTATCGAAATAAATTAATCTTCGATTAGAGTCTAATATTGCTTAGGTTTGCTTAATTACGTCATTAGGCTCACTGACACTGTTCTAGGGCAAAATGATAATTTCGCACTAAAACTGGTCAGGACTACCGGGCTTAACCTATTGTTAAACTTCACTTAAAAACATCATTTAAAACCTTCTAGTAAGGTCCTGCCAACCACACGTGAATGACAACAGAACCACATGGGCATTTTGGTAATTTCGCATGTCAAATTCAAAATGAGATTCTTCTCTATTACCACACATAACACATATAATCCCCTATCAACATTAAAACATCCCTTTGAGGATGGCCGGACCAGCGATCATCATTTTCCGAGTAAAATGACTTTAGGGGCATTTTGTCATTCGTACATGGGAAAATCTGCGTTACATGTAGTGCTCCAGAACCCATGAAAGTTCAACACCCTACTCCTCCACTGCGATTCCCTTAAAGGATGAAACCTAAGAAAGCAGTTACATCAAAACTCGATCCAGAAGCTTAGGAAACCTTCCAAAAGGTCAAGGTAAATATACCTCTATTGGATGCAGTCAAACAGATCTCCAAGTATGCAAAAATTTTAAAAGATCTGTGCACTAATAGGAGGAGAATAAAGGGCAATGAAAAGGATAATATGACTATGCGGGTAAATACTCTCTCCATTATCAAGCCATGTAACCTACTACCTAAGTGTAAGGATCTACGCACATTCTATATTCCTTGCACCATTAGGAATCTACACATAAAGCAAGCCATGGTTGATCTTGGGACTGGCATTAATGTTATGCCAAAATTACTCTACCAGCCCTTGAATTTTGGAGGGCTCAAGCCTACCGGGTTGCAAATCCAGCTTGCTAATCGCAACATCACTAGGCCAAAGGGAGTATTGGAATATGTCCCAGCATAGGTAAATGACTTAATATTCTCTGATTTTTATGTGCTTGAGATAGAGAATGACACTAATGCCAGCCAGGATACATTAATCTTGGGAAGACCCTTTTTGAAAATTGCTAGAACCATGATTGATGTTTATGCCTGAACATTGTCCATGGAGTGTGGGAACATGAAAGTCAAATTTTACTTATATGATGCTATGAAATTTTCCCATGAGGAACACTATATATGGCATCGATTTCATTGCCTCCCTAGTTGAAGATGCATATGGTAGTTTTATTATTAAGGATGCACATCCCCCCCTTCATATTTTTTCTTCTCCCATGGGATATGATGAGTTTGTTGTGTTAGAATATTCTAAGCTTGTAGATACAGGTACACCCCTAAGCAATAGTCATCAATCTAAAAGGCACTTCCTGATGAACCCATATTGGGAAAGTTGCCTTGTGAGGGGCAAAAGATCTTGTTGTATAAGACCTGAGCAAAACTGATGATTGGGTGGTCGAAGTCCAGATGGAAGGGACCATTCTTGGTCACCCATATCCACCCCAATGGCGCATTTGAGTTAGAGAACCCAAGGTCCATGATTTGTTATGATGTAGATGGACACCAACTGAAGCAACTCCATGAAGCTCCCAAGGATCTAGGGGCTTAGGTGGTCATTCTATGGGTTAAAGCTACACGCCTTCTATGAGGGTCCTGACTATCCAATTAGGGACATTAAAGCAAAGCGCTGGGTGGGAGACAACCCACTATGAGGGAGTTCTTCTATATTTTTTCTCTTATATTTATGCATTTTATTTATTGTTATTTTTAGTTTTGAGTCTTGCATCATGTTTTATTTCATTTGTGTTTTACACTATTCCTTTGGCATCTTAGAGGCTATATGCATAAGCTTACACCATATGCACTATATTGACTTTCTTAGCATTGACGTTATTTTGTATTGCGTGCTTGGTCATTCACGTGTTATTTGGATTGAGTACATACGATTTACTTGTGAGATTTTGAGCCTCTTTGATTGGACTCATGTGCCATCCTTGTTTGTTCATGTGTGTTTCCCTCTTTAGATTTGCATTCTAGAACTTGCTCATGGTGTTGTTTGAAAATATGTTTCCATGTGCATGCTTGAAGGTGATTGAGATATTTTTCTTGTTTTTAGCCACTTGTCAATATAGTCATCCTTTGCATGTTACCATTGTCTAACCCCTTTAAGCCCTATTGCCCATTCTTTTATTTTAGCACATCCTTAGCCAAAAGTGAAAAACTATGAAAATTTCCAACTTTTTAGGCTTAGGAGAGCATTTTTCATTTCTTATATGTGCTTGAGCATAAGTATGGGGGAGAGCATGAGGGCATGCCCCAATATAAGTATGGGGAAGGACAATGTAACATCTTTCCAAGTGTAACACCATCCTTAAGCCATGACATTAGACTCAGGAGTTGTTACTTATATATTAGCAGGCCTTTCTTAAATATATATGGCAAATTTGATTGATTCATATCATCACTAATTCATAATTCTATAGAAACAAGTGAAAAAGCAAATAAAGTATTCATTGATTATAAATCCAAATACAAAAGGCTCTTCTATGAGCTTTAATATACACCTGTCTACTTATATACTTACAAACATATACATATGACAAAATAAAACTGATAAAAAGTTTCAACTATCGGGCTACTACATATAAGACTCTTCTATGGCTGCAACTTCATACGTTCCCTAAGCAATCTAGAGACACGAAAATACAAAACATAAGGGTGAGAATTCTAAAATTCTTAGTAGGGCATCCCCAAAATGAATAATAATAATAATAATGTCATCGTCATCGCCCCAACCACTTCGATTTATTAAGAAAAATGTGATCATGCAACACATTAAAGATTCACTTTAAAGTTCTAAAATCATCCTTTCGAAGTGGATTCCTTTTATTGTTTAATCTCTTAATATACATACATCATCATATGCAGCATATACCCAAGTTTCAACATAAACATATTGGTCTCAACATAGGCACTAAATCATTCATTTAGCACATAAGGACTACTTAGGACAATTGCAATTTCGACTTGTCTTGGCCCTTGACCGTTGTGGCTTTGACCACTCAAGGGTAATAAACTATTTTTCAGAACTGAGCCCATTATTGTACACATAGATCTTCTGAGTTCATTCCTATACGTGATCCTTGGATTTACTTTGTCCAATACACACATAGATCTTTTGAGCCCATTCCTGTACATATGGATCTTCTAAGCTCATTCCTATATATAGTTAGAGAATGATTTTACTAATCAGGTTTACTTTCCCTGACTCAATTCAAAGATAGTTAGGTTTACTTTCCCCAACAGGGATTTACTTTCTCCAGCCTAAGTTCTCATGCTTTCTTTTACATGTAAGTAATTGTAATAAGTATTCATATCTATATGTGCCTAACGTCATCAATAGAGTCACATAGTATCAATGAGATCAAATCATAAACATTTCATCATCTTCTCAGCCAATCTAGTATGCTGCCAAAATTTCAGTTCTAAGGAAAATTATGGTTAAATTATCAAACATCATTGAAATAGGGCAAAACTATTTTTCAAAGATGATCTAATGTATCAAGAAGACCTTGTAAAAATTTTAAAGCATAAAAAAGTCTCTAACTATATTAATAAAATCTCACAATTTTGAAGGTTAGAAACCATACAATCTCAGTCAATAGCCAAAAGTCTAAATTTCTCTACCCTATCAAATGAACCCAGAACTTTATATTAAAAATCATAGTTGGACCTCAATATGTCCTTAACATCCTATAAACATTTCAGCTAATAATTCAATCATTTGCTAGGGTAATAAAATTAGACAAATTCAGTACTACAAACTAGACTGGCTGGATAGAACCCTTGACCTGTTCAGTTTTCCATTTTTTTAAAATAGAAAAAGTGATTAAGAAGATCCAAGAAAATTATTGAAAACTCTTCCATATGTTAGCTTCATCATATAAAAATTTCAGCTCATGATCATGTATCTAAGTCCATGATAAAAATCAAAACATTTCACATACTTACTAAATTTAGGATTTCCAGTAGCATGATTCATAACATGTTTTAGCAAAAAGGGTTTCCTAACTTCATCAAAACTCTCTATCAAAATTAATACATAAATATCTATGTGATATCAATCAATATAATGAAAGAATTCCAGCCAACTCAATCAGAAATTCTCAGAATAAATTTTGAAAGAAGAAATGTCAAAGAAAGCCCTACATGACACTTATGTGCTCTTGCTCTTGTTCTTGGCTTTTTTCAAGAGCTTTACACCCAATTTCTTGATCTAAACTCATCAAATCCTCCTTTAGAATAGAAAGAATAGAGGTATAATTGATGCTATGATAATATGAAGTTTCCTCGAAGAGGGTTGATTTGGGAGTTACAAAGGATAATTTAGTGTTTGTTATTAAGTCTTGGATGTTTAGTGTTGTAATATGAGAGATCAAGCTATGTTATGGTGTGTAGGTGAAGAAAATGGAAATGGAGAAGGCTGATAAAGGGGTTGGCCGAACTTTGAAGAAGAGAAAATGGTAGGTTTTTTATTATTTTTCTTATTTAAAGATAATGTACACATAAATATCTAATATAAAAAAAATTTAAAGATAAATCTTGTAATTTGGAGTGCTCTCATTGGCCCTTGATAAAGGCAATGGTGTGGCTTCTTCTAAGCCACACACTTGTCTCATGATGTGTCTAACTTGCTCTGCAAGTTTCATATGGTGTAAGAAACTACACATCGATATTTTACTAAATGGTTAAAATACCATACCGAAAAACAAATATTGCCTGAAATTAAATTAGGTATAAAATTCTCATTCCTAACTATTTCTAGCCTTAATCCTATAATTTCTCAGTCTTGGGCATCTCTAAATCTCAATTCTGGGGTTTTGATGATCCTGAAGGGCCCACACGATTACTATTCACTTTTTTTTTAAATACTCATCAAGTCATTCTTATCTCGACTAACCCTATAAAAATCGTGAAGTTCTAATTAATAAAATCTAAATAAAATTTTTGAAATAAATTTTGGGGATTTTGAGGTGTTACAAACAATGTGTATCAATGACAAGTGGCATATCAAGGAAACACAATATATATATATATATATATATATATATATATATATATATATATATATATATATATATGTGTGTGTGTGTGTGTGTGTGTGTGTGTATGTATGTATGTATATCTGAAAAAGTTTGGTTGAAGGTGTACTACATTGCAAATTCAAAGGCCTATTAATATGCTAAGTTGGACAAAGTGTACCCTTAAGCATTTATGCTATTGGTGTATGCATTTGCTCTCATTTGACTAGTAGTGTAGCTCTATTGACCTATATATTTATCCACCTTCACCTGAGCCTCATTACAACCCAACACAAGTCCTCTTGATTCAGGATGCATGTGTGTGTGACAAATGGAGAATGAGGCCGCCCATGGCAAGCCTATGTTAATGCATTTTCATTTGAGGTAATTGAGTGTACATCATAAACTAAAACACTTGAGTGAATGAGTGGCAAACACTAACCTTGCGAGAATATTTTTGTACTTAGTCTATGCATCATGTATGTGGATTCTACCATATGTACTGTGTTCTTGTTCATGCCTTGCTTCCTAAGATCCTCTTGTTTGTTGGTGTGAAAGCTTACTATTGTGGCTCTAGGTCCATTGGATTGGTGTATTGTCATTTCTTTTCATGCATCATGCATTTTTAGAGTTAGTGGAGTTAGGAGTCTAGTCATATGTTGTTGGATCTTAATTCCTTGCATATTGCTTCTCATCCATGCCTTGGTCTGATCTTATTTTCACATTAGGACATGTAAAGCTTAAGTGTGGGGGAGTTTGATAAGGGGCATTTATGCCACTTATTTTGCTTCTAAACCTTAGCTTTATGCATAAGTATAACTGAGTTATTGATACAAATAATAGGATTTTGACTTGGTCCTCATTGTGCATTTCTGATAGAGTCATTGACTATTACACTGATTTTGGAGTAATTAATAATCACAACCCGTTGCTTTAAAATGTCTCTTTGAGTATAGTTTTGTACACAGAACCTCTGGATTGAGTGCAAAATGTCAAGAACAAGGCTAGGAACTCTTTGGAACGAGCTTGGAGTTGAAAGGTTGCAAAAAGAGCAAAAGTGCAAGGGACAACTCTGCGAGCGCTAGCTTGTGTGATGATAGGATTACAGCTAATTAATCTAATTTTGGGCCCCACTTTGGGCTATTTTAGAATGCAGTATTTAAGGGAATGACACTAACTTTTAACCTAGTTTTGGATGTGGAGTTTTGGCATCTAAGATTCTTTCTCTATCTCTCTCTACATCTCTCTACACCTTCTCCTATATTCTTCTCTCCTAGGGATTCCTTTAGTGATTTTGATTTATATTGGAGATTGTAACAAGGATCATTGTTATTATCTTTAGGTAAACCTTTTCTTATTTAATTGTTGTAATCCTTCAGAGATGGAGGAGTAGATTTCCTTACTAGTGTAAGGGTTTCCAAATGGATTGGAATGATGTTTGAGACCCCTTTATATTGAATACATTAGTTTTCTGAATGTTCTTTAGTTTCTATTTTTATAATTATTGTTGCGATTGTTACAATTTTTATTAAAATAACTAAATTGGCGATCATCGTTAAGGAAACCCTTTGGGCATAAATTGATTGATCAATTGGTTTATGTTTGGAGGAGAAAATTATAATTAACCTTCCGATTAGCTGTTAGGCTATAGAAATTGGTACATTAAATCAATGTAATCTCTAAATAAATTGGAATCCCATTTATTAGTTTTTTGCATTGGTGAAATTCTAGCGGTCAATCAATCACTAGTATAAATGTCAGGAAGTATTTCCTAATAACCATTAATGTGTTCAATATTTGATCAATGATAATTAATTCCAATGTACCTTACACTAGTGCCTTTAATTCTAGATTCAATACCAATTAATTTTAATTGGTTTAATTTAACTCTCAAAAATCCCTAATTCCTAACTAGGTGAAATAGCCTCCTTGAGAGACAACCTGAGTTGCATCCTAATTACATTTTTTGTGCATTCGGTACTTGAACTATTTAATTCTAATTTGAGGAGGTAGCGACAACCTTCAATTAGATGCCAAGGAAAAGGAAGTAAAGCATGAAGAAAATGAAGTTTTTACTCCTGAACGCAACCTTAAACATGCCGAGTTGCAACGGCGCATAAGGCATTTCATCATTTTGTAAAGTCGAGTCATGACCTAGTGTTTTTCCAAATTGCAAACTGACGTGGCCCAAGCCCATTTTAGTAATGTTTTAAACCAATTTTTTGGACTAGAAAAAGGGCTTAGTTCTCCTAACTTGGAGGATATTTTTTTAAAGAAACCCTAGGTTTTGAAGGAGGCGAATTCTAGAGAAAGATTCATCTCAAAGATTGAAGATTAAAAGGCTTGGAAGAGGATTGAAGCATCATTCATTCATCTCTTACTTTCTCTTTTTGTTCTTTAACATTCATTATAGTTTTTGAACTAGTGGTTTGCTTCCTTATTATTATGGATAGCTAAACTTGCAGCTAGGAGATCCGTTGGACACCTTAATGGATCTTGGATTTATGTAGATTTTCTTATTTAAACTTTAATGAGTATGGTTTTGGTTACCTATTTCTTATCTTAATGCTCTTGTAAGTTTGGCCACCATTTAAGTTGATTTGGGTGATTCCCTTGAACTAGACATAGGAAAAGGGTTATTGAACCTTGGTTATGGGTAATGCTTGTTCTCTTGCACTTAATTCGCTTACGTGTGAGGATTAGTTAATAGGATGGAAACATACCCATTGGCTTTTTATAGTAAATGCTCAATGTTAATTCTCAATGGGTCAAATTCACTCTAATTCGCAAGGATACTTAGTGTTTTAGGTGAAGAAGACAGGTAATTAATCTAGAGATAGGATTTTAACTATAATTGGCAAGCTAACGAAACCATCTGGTTGATGTTTATTTAAGTAACTTGCTATCTAAGTGAAGTAAAAGGAGAAAAAGGTCTCTTAGGCCTTTTAACCTTGGTTATCTCTTGGTTCTTAGTTGTGTTAATGTTTTCTTAATTACTTGTTCATTTCCTTGTTTCCATTAATTTCTCATTAAATTGATATAGCTTAAGCCTAAATACAGTATTTTAGTTGATTGCTAGCATATTTTCACACTAACCTTGTGGATATGATATTTTTTTACTCATTTCTATATTACTTGAGTGACTTGTACACTTGTAGTAAATTTACAAGCTGTAAGCGATCATTAAGTTTTTGGCGTTGGTAGTTAGCTGTTGTCAACACCAAGTTTAAAAAGGAATAAATTCCTAAACCGAGTTACACAAGGCACCTAGATAATGGTGTGCAACCCGGGTCATTTCACAAGGAAGCGGAACTAGTTAGTTGGAGTTTTTGGAGGGTCTTGTTCCATAAAAAGAAATAACAATGACAATTAATTGAAAATAACAATGATATAAGAGCTAGCCTATACCAGAAAAACGATGTTACTGATGGATTGTCGACGAATATTTTGATGGATTTTGACCACCAGGATAATGTAGTTGAAATTAGTATCGATGAAAAAATCAATCGATAAATGTTACCGATGGATATTTTTAAAAATTCATCGGTAATGAACAATTCGTCAACAAATTCATCATAGATTCATAATTACCGATAGATTTTTTCATCGATAATTTTTAATTTAATTTGCAATTTTTTAATATCCGAATTTTACCGACGAAAAAATCCATCGGCAATTATTGAATTTTACATTTTTTAAATTTTTATTTTAGTTTATTGATGGATTTTTCTGTCAATAATTTTTAATTTTTTGTATTTGTATTGCGATGGATTTTTCCATCGGCAATTGTTTAACTTTTTATTTTCTTTTCTATTTTACCCAGAAAATCGATTGGTAATTATTTTTTTGTGTATAAATATACTGTAATTTGATTGTTACCTGATTATTTGAAAGCTTATTTTTTATAACACTAATTATAAATATATTTAATAATGAAAAATTATATAAAAAATCTTAATCAATAATAAACGTAACAAATATAAGTTCAAAATGTAAAATAAATGTAAATGTAAGAAATTTTATAAACATAAATATAAAAAAAATCAACATATAACAAATAAAGAAAATGGCTTATGCCAATGTCATCAAGTCAACACCCAAAAAACCAAGGTAACTTATAAAACAATCCACAAAATTGGACTAGCTACCAATTGTAAAAACAATCACAAACGGAAAAAACTAGTCTCCTCAATGATACTTTCAATCACATCGTCTGAAAGATTCATGCCAGATTCGGCTAAAGTGGCCACCACCATTTGGTTCACCTATACATAAATAAAAATGAACATCAACACATATCAAACACATGCTGATACAAAAAAATGTCAGATCACATAGACTCCAAGAAAACAAAGAAAATATTGCAAATTATGTACTATGATTCTAAAACATAATTTGAAATTCATTTATAGTTAAATTATAGGCTAAAACTACGGTTTTTAAGAGCCAAGAGGAAGGCTGGAAAGTAGGGTGTAGTTCTTAAGTATGCATAACTTCCAAATGGTAAAGCAAAAAGATATAGTGATCAGCCATTTTGACACAAGTTAAATAAATTTATAATTTAACTATGATCTTAGGCTTCCAATCCTGATGCTTAAAACATATTCCACCAGTCTTTTTTTTATTCAGTTACTTGCAATAGACAACCAACTTCATTCTAGGTTGTTATCAGTTCTTATCAGTAACAAATAGAGAACAAGATGCCCATTCTGTCCCAAAATAAGATCAAAGATTTATTCATTCTGCAGCAAACAGATGCATAAAAACATAGCAAAAAACAATGACATACAGTTTTTTGGTTCCCAAACAGGTTATCATCTATAATTCAACAGTTTCTTTATCCCAATGCTAAGCCACGCCACTAGGCCTTGAGACAAAGAAGGGCTAATCTACCTCTGGAAACTCATGAGCTAGTCAGGTTTTTAATCTAGGGCCTCAGTTACACCACAAAATAATAGAAAATACACTACCACTCTGCCAGTGGGCTTCAGAAAACAAATTGTGCAATTTAAGACTGATTCCAAAGTCCAAACAGATAATTCTTTCAGTATTACTTGTTAGATAACCTTAACACCATATACAAGAGTATATAGATAGTGGACAAAACTTTAGGGGAAAATTGTAAGGGAAAAAATTACCTCCTGTCTTTCAATAAATCCTTGCTATTTTAGATCATACAATTGAAATGAAACTGCAAGAAAGAAAGTTAGGAATCCCTAACAAGCATACACATTACTAGCAGTAACAAACGTGATAAGGGAAATGAATAGACATCTATAGAAACAACAGATATGTTCAACCTCCCTATCCGATGAATACCCTTCCTTTCTAAATCCAATTAAATTAAAATTGTTGAGTATAATACATGTAAAATCTTCTAAGTATTGGTTATTCTTACACTCAATCTTATAATCAATTGGAGCATTAGGATGAAAGACAGAGAAAGCACATGCAAACTCATCAAAATCAAGTATCCCATTGTGCTTGGTATCAAACAAGTCAAACACCTGCAGAATTCAAGCAATACAAAATCATGAACAAGACAAATACATTTCTAAGGTTAATATTATAAGTATATTGTACGCAACCGACTTCAGAGTCATTGGGATCATAAACATTATCTAATTAAAAAAAATGATCCAGCTAATAAAGAAAAGAAAAGATAAAAAGAGGGCGGCGTATAAAGCCACACTTATCATGCTATGCAATAACAAGGTTGAATAAGTCAAACAGTCTATAATGTATAAAATGACAATTGAAAATCAATTTTACTCCTGAAATTGAATAACAAATAAATTAAAAATTATCATAACCGACATGGATAGTAAAACCACCACAGCAAGAATTTAAATAAATAGAAAATCTGTGCATCTAAACTAAATGAAAATGCAAGAATTTATTACTAGTTGAATTTTATAACCCACGGGCCCATTCAAGCGCGTGAAACCTTCCCAGAAATAGAAAGAAGAACAAGAAACAAGAAAGAAAGTTCACAAAAAAGAAGAACAAGAAGACCATAGCCATAGTAATAGCAATAGCCACCCCTCCCTCCCTTTATAACCCCAACAAAGCACCTGAAAAAAAAAAACAAAAACAAAAAATGAAAAACCAGAAACAAAGGCCTAAACGCAGCAGGAAAAAGAAAAAGAAAAGAAAAGAAGGCAATAAAACAAAAGCAAAACCTCCGGCGGTGGCGTGGCGCGACGTGCAGACCGCTGACAGCGGTGTGGCATGGTGTGCATGAGTGCGTCCTCCGAGGGTCGACTGGGAGCAGTACGGCAGAGGTTTTCTTCGACTAGGGGCAGTGCGCACTGAGGCGCTGAACCACGTAAAAGTCGCTAGGTTGCAAGGCGGTCTTTTCTGATGGGGGCGGCATGGCGATCCTCCCGATCTCATTGTTCGCAAGTGCAAAGGCGCTGCTAGGCTCGGCTCCTTGTGCAAGGTTGCTGCGCAAGGAACTCGTGGCGGCTTCATGGAGAGATAGGGCGGGAGAGAAAAAGAGAGAGAGAGAGAGAGATCTAGAAAAAGATAAAAAGAGAAAGAATAGTAAAGGGAACAAGTAATTTTATTTTTGTTAAAGTGTTTTCGATGGAAATTCGAATTACCAGAGAAAAAATCCACAAAAAATATAGGCATAGAATGCAAGATTCTTTAAGGATTACCAGCAGATTATTTTTCATATTACCAATAGAAAATTCCATCAACAGTATTAAATTTATTTTTTAAGTTTTTGACAAAAATTTCCAGATAAAATTATTTTTTAAAAAATTTATTTTAAAAATTAATTACTGATGGAAAAAACTAGTTACTAATGGAAAATCTGTAATGCTTGAAACCCCCAAAAAAAAAAATTTGCTCATTTCACAGTTCAGTTATAAATCCATCAGTAATCCAATGGAAAAAATCTACAGTAAAATCCTCGGTAACCCATATGTTTCTTGTAGTGCTAAGGGATTTTCAAGCTAGGGAGTGTTAATCATTAACATAAACAAATGAAAAAACACCTAGTGAGGAGCTATCTGTTAACCATGCTATCACACAATTAACTAACAGTTCTCCTTAAAGTAAATCAACTAAAGGATAATATCAAGCACATACACTTAGATAATTGCAATCACAATACCCAAATGTATGGACTAAATTAAATACCAATTGCCATAGCCCAATTATCAATCAAGAATTAACTTATTCTCTTGGTTAATCAAATGCTCACCAATCAATCAACAAGCTAAGAAATCATGCTCACAAATCATGCTCACATACATATGGAAGCACTTCACTCAACATGCATATCAATCAATAAACATGAAAAGAGAAGGAAACACAAAGAGAAAGAGAACAACACCAAGTATTTGCATTAAGATAAAAAAAAAAATGTTTCAAAACACAATCCTAGCTCTTGAATCCCTTGAGCTCGCAAGAGAACTACTCCTCCATGAGGGAGGTTAAAAACAAAGAATGATAAAAACTAAAGGATTCAAGATGAAATCTGCATGAAAAATAATAAAAGCTATGTATAAGAATGTGTCTTTGAAGGAGGAGAAGAAGAAGAAGGAGAAGAGAACTTCTCAAAACCTAGTTCTATTTCCCAAATGGCAAGAAATGCCTCGATTTCATGCCTAGGTATTACATCATCATAGAATTTGCTAAAAGGGGCCTAAGTGGGTAAAAAATGCAAATTTAAACTTTCAAACTCGCCGCAAAGCTCGCTCCACCGAGTTTTACTCACTTGCAAGTGGACTCAAATTTCTTCTGGCCCCGCTCTCCAGGCTTGCTACAAAACCATTGTTCGCTCCTGCAAAGTTGCCTTCATTCCTGATGATGTCGTGACCTCAGGGCTCACTGAGCTATAACACCTTCCTAACTACCATGTATTACTTGAGTGTTAACAGAACTAGAAGAGTATCACTTCCCTTTTTAATCTATACTATTCGAGAAAATGAAAATAAAGTAAATAAAAACTCAAATGTTGTAACACTCATATGTATATATATACATCACATACAAGTAATCAATATGTACATCATACTGGAAGACAAGTGGTTCCGCTAGTAAGACTACTTAGGGACCAAGTACAAAACCATATCAGGTGTCTAGCCCTAATCTGCTCAATCCTAAGGCCCAACAAAATAGCATATACACATAAATGGGCCTCAAAACATCCATCAGAACGGTATGTAGGTTTGCGGGACCCTAATCCTAAGCCACAATATATCAGGACCTTGAATTCTTGAACATCTCATATTCTCCTAGTAAAACTCGTTTGCCATCGATATGATGGCATCACCTGGGAGGGCATCAGAACCAGGAGAGGATAGAAGTTGAAGGCGAGGATGAGGATGGGTTACTCCCTGGAGGGGTCGAGTGGTGCAGGTGGGGCTACAAATACATCAGAGTGTGCCATGTGAAGGGGCACACCATCATACAAGAAAGTAGGATAAAACTGACAGAAAATAGAGGTATTAAATGAATGATTGAAAAATACGTAGGCATGTACTCGAGAGTAAGCTACAACATACAGTGAATCCAAGTCGGGGTTATAGTGCCATTCCCACTGGGGAGTCAAGGTAAAATATCACCGATGACATCTGGAGTATCTAAATACAATATAAAATACATACAAACATAGGATGGGAATATTATAAAATTCTCATTACGGCATTCCTTTAAACATAAATGAAACATAACTAACAATCTCGTGTATACAAGAAATATCATGTAGAATGATATGTAGAAACAATAATAATCATGGGCAAAATAAGTATCATTCATTGATTTTCTCATGTCGCCGTAGAACTAATCCAGTACATTTCTCTCTTTTCCTCAACATATGGAAGACTTAGTTCTATATCGAGTGGTATCAGTGGATGACTCCACAATGGGTAATTTACACCTAATGGTATCTGTAGTGGACAACTCCACAATGGGTAATAGACTACTTATCAAGAAATGAGCTCATTCATATATGTAATCATCGGACTTCATTCTTTTTTCTTTTTTTCTCACAATCCCTAGCCGATATGTCTACTAACTCATAATATCTCTAGGGAAGTCCCTCTTTTTGCCTTCCTTTTTACCCAACATAAGTTTTGTCTCTATTTTATCTATATATTAGAACATACACAATTTAAGTTTCTACATGCTCTTTAGTCACATATATTCATTTATCATCTTTCTTTTTACCAATGCATGCATTGATCACATATGAACCATTAATCACGTGAAATTCTCATTCATTTCTCATAAATCAAGCTTTAGAGTACATAGCATGCATTTATATTCATCATACCTAAATCAAGAATTTAGTTCATTTCCAGTGTAACATCCAAGATATATATATATACATAAAAAAAAACCAAATAAATAAATAAAATTTAAATTAAGCTTTATTAGTTGGAATTTTCAAAATCCAATAACGTAGAAATGATGAGAGTGATTCAATGATTTTTATAAAAAAAGAAATATGAATAGTGTTTTGCGGGCCCAGGCTCGGAAGCTAAACCCTAGATTAGGACCGGAAGGTGCCCGAAATTTTGAAAATATGGGGATGAGGTTAGAAATACTTAGAAATGAAAATTTCATGCTTAGAATTACTTTTTGGGTAATATAGGACTACGGTACGGTATTTCACCCGTTCGGTGAAATTTTGGTGTGCGATTTCTAACACCGAAAGCTAATTTAACCTTTACAAAATGATTAACCTTATCTTTTTACATTACATGAATGGCTAAGATTCAATTTTAAATTTTAAAATTGAATCATAGCCATCCTTTTCATCTTTAAAGATTAGAAACTATCCTAGACTATTACATAACATTATGACATCACCACTTAAGAGATAAACATGAACCAAGGCTTCTTTAAGAAGCCACACCATTCGGCCACTTCAGAAGGAAGGAGAAGCAGCTGGTTCCTCCATAGCCAAGAGCTTGAATTGGCTTTCAAATTCCAAAAGCCCTAGCTTAGAGCCATTAAAACATAAACCTTCCTTCACTAAAATTGATCTACACTTCAATCTCTACCAATCCAACCGATTAGAATTTCCAAACCTCATCATATTCACCTCATCCATCACGGTCAGAGGAGGTTTTGAAGGTGTTTTGGGAGTCTTGGAGTGGAGGACTCTCATCTTGAAACAAGCTAGAGACAAAGATAGACTAGCCTTCAAGTGTAGGGTTTTTCATAGTTCTTTCTCTTGGAAATTTTGCTAATCTGTTCCTGTTTTATTTCGAAATTTTGATGGTATGTGGTTGATGATATATTGTTATTGATATGTGAATTTTGGTGGTGTAACATCCTCCCAAGTACAACCCCATCCTTAAGTCATGGTATTATACTCAAGAGTTGTTACTTATATTCTGCGACCTTTCTTAATTATCTATAATAAGGGTCGATCGAATTGCGTGTTAACTAACTCGTGGTTCTATCGAGATATATAGCTAGAAACAACTTATTTATTTAATGCAAATCAAGTACAAAAGGAAGCTCTTCTAAGAGCTTTATAGTACATCCGTTATCTCTTATGTTTTACAGACATATACATACACTTAAGTACAAAAAACACAAGTTCTCTACTAACTACTGCAAATCCACTTGATCTTCTCCTAACAGCCTCATCGTCTTCTAGATCAACCTGGGACAGAAAAAACAAATACATAGGGTGAGAATTCTAACATTCTAGGCGTTCCCCAAAACATATACTGAAGTTCATGTCATCATTACCGCCCAGCCACTTCGATTTATTTAACAAAAGGTGATCATGCATTACATAATGACTATTCATTTTTAAAGTTCAAAATCTATCTTTTCGAAGTGGGTTACTTTTAAGAAAAACCAATCACTTAATACACCTCTACCGTCAGCTCATACTCATAGTAAGTTATGGCAACCAAGAAGAACCAATATATACAAATATGTACATGCCCAATGTAATGAAATTCATCTTTGATTTCCCTTGATGAATCAAAAGTATCACATCCCTCTCTATTTGCCTTCGACAAGCCAAAAGGATCTCAATCCACTCCATTTGCCTTTGACAAGTCAAAAGGATCTCAACTCACTCTATTTGCCTTTGACAAGTCAAAAGGATCTCGTGTGTCATTATTTGCCCTTGACAAGTCAAAGAGGATCTCATGTTTCGTTATTTGCCCTTAACAAGTCAAGAGGATCTCAAGTTTCTTGTGATCATAGAATTTAATTCAGGACATCATTCACTGCATGCATAAAACACATACAGGCATCCATTCACAATGAAATTCTCATTTGTATCTTATAAATCAATCTTTTAAACTATCTAGTATGCATTCATATGTCACAAGACATACAGCCAAAAAGGTAACATCAAGTACTCATGTCATTCTAGAACCAAAATTCCATTACTTCATCAATTCAAATCATTGTTGCATTTCCAGCATAATGGCAGATTTTACACCATTGTAACATGAATTATGTTGCCCCTCAAATAATCAATTCAGAAGCTATAAAAATTTCACATGACACTTCAATGTGTCTAAAACAACCTGAAAAAATTTCAGGACAATCAGAATTATATAAGCACTTCAATAAAATAGGCAAATCTGGTGGTCAGAAGCCACAAATTCATAGTCCAGACTTGTGTTCTCCAAATATTTAGCCCTAGAATTCGATGGAATCATGGTACAAGAAAATTCACAGAGGTATTTCAACATGTTATTAGTCTTGTGTAAAACTTTCAGGAGCTATCTCAATCAATTGGTATGATGAAAAATTGGGCAAGTTTGTTACTTCAGTCTCAACAATTCAGACAGCAGTTACAATTCGGTTTCTAATTTTTTTGAGGCATCAAACCTTAGAATTAACCCCTAAGAAAATTCGTGTGTTTAGTCTAAGAGGTTAACTACAACATATAATTTTCATGGCTCATGAAACCACCCACAAAATTTCCAGAAAATTTGTGAAAAGTTCTGATTACAGAACAGAAATCAGTCCAGCAACCTAGTTCCAATTTCACTTAAGAGAAAACCCATTTTAAAACCATCCAAACACAACACAAAAATTCATACATCAATATCAATATGTTAACCATCAATATCATCAGAATTTTCAGAATTAGGGCAAGCTAAAATAGAATTGAAAAATTTCACAAGAAAGGCGGAAAACCCTACTTTGAGAGCTCTTGAGCTCTATGCTCCAAAGGATGCTCTAGAATGCTTTTGCTTCACTTCAAAGCTTCCCCACCAACATAAAACCCTTCCTTTAACCTCTGATTGTGTGCCCTCAAAGTTGGAAAAAGTGATGGATTCAAATTATAATCGGTTAGATTTGTAGGTTATGATGAATAGAATAAGTTTAGTGAAGAGAGTTTGTGGTTTTAGTGACTTTGAGCTAGGGTTTTGCAAGCTTGAAGCTTGTTAATGGAGTTTGAGAGGAAGAACAATGGAGGAAGGGTGCTTAGAGAGGTCTGGCCGAAATTGTGATGAAGGGAATGATAAGATGTTGATATTTTGAGTTTAGGGCAAAATACATAGAATTTTCAAGTCCAAAATGTTTTCTTTGAAGATAATTAGTGTAATTTTGTGCAATTCCTATTGGTTAGTCATAAAGGTGTAATTGTGTGGCACATCTCAAGCCACACACTTGTCCTCCTTAGGTGGCAACTTGCTATGCAAGTTTCATTCGTGTAAGAACAATCTCGAAATCGCAGGTAAACAATACCATTAAACCGATATTACCCGAAATTAATTTTAAGTATAAAATTATCATTCTCAGATACTCCTAACCTCATTCCCATGTTTCCCTAATTTCAGGCACCTCGGGCCCGAATCTAGGGTTTCAGCTGTCCAGCTGTGGGCCCACAAGGTTACTATTCACGCCGAAATTTTTTTTTTTTGAGGTCGTTGGCCGCCCTCATCATTACTAAACTATTATATTTTTGAAATTATGATTAATAAAGCTCAAATTAATTTTTAATTAAATTTTAGGGTGTTACAGGTGGTGGGTTTGGATGGTGTTAAAAAGGGGTTTTCACTAAAGGAAATCTGACGGGCCGGAGTTCAGGCGTCCTACAAGCAAAAATTATGTATGAATTTTCTGATATATTTGTGGGTGTTTTTCATAAGCTATAAAAATTATATGTTGAAGAGAACACCTTAAACTAACTACATGAATTTTATTGGGTGTTAACTTTGAAGTTTACTACTTCAAAAAAATCAAGAACCGAATTGTGGCTGGTGCTTAAGTTGTTGAAACTGAAGCAATAAAATTGCCCGATTTTATTATCATAGATTGAATGAATCCCTTGAAATTTTTACCTGAAGTTAATAACATATTGAGGTATCACTGTGAATTTTATTGTGCACTAATTCAATCATTTGCTAGGGTTAAAAATTCTAAGAATTCGGGTTCTTTGAATTTGTGGTCCCTGACCACTAAATTTGTGAAATTTACTAAAGTAGCTAGAGAGCTCTACTTGTCCTGAAATTTTTACAGGTTATTCTAGACATGTGGGAGTGTCAGTGAGAATTTTTGTGGCATATGAATTGGCCATTTGATATAGAAATAAAATGCTACTGTTAGCATAGTGAATTAGCCCAAGTGCTGAAATGGTAGAAGCACTAAAATGATGATAAAATGACACTTAGTCCAGGTATAAATTATATTCATGCATGATAGTTACTTTAAAGAGTTATTTAAGAGATATAAATAAGACCCTAATGTGATTGAATACCTATGAATAATGTATGCCATGCCTTGTAAAAAGAAAAATACATGATACGGTAACGTGACACAAGAGAATCTATAACTCCTAACTGGGCATATTTTAACATATGGGGAAAACAAAAACAAGGCTTATATGAGTTAAAGAGGGAAGGCAAAAATAAGGACTTCCCTAAGAATGGTATGAGTCGGAGACGTATTGGCTAGGAATAGAACTGTGTGTGATTCGAAGGTGAAAAATGAAGTCCGATGATCACGAATAGGAATGAGCTCATGTCCTAGGTCTATTGTCCTTTATAAAATTATCCACTAAGATGTTGCTAATGTGAAATCAAGCCTTCCCTATATGAAAGAAAAGAGGTAACAGGATGAAATTAAGTTGGTTATTTATAAGATAATATGTACGATTATTATTGCTAATTCTATCAGCATTTTTGCATGGGACCTAATATAATATTACTTACATGAATAACCTCATTAATTAGGCCTGTCTATGCTAACGGGATTTCCCTATGAGAATTTTATAATATTCTCATCCCTATGTGCATGTATGTTGTATTGTGCTCAGATCCCACAGATGCCGACCGTGATCTTTTTCTTGATTCGCCCAGTGGAGGTGGCATTATGACGCAGAGTTGGATTCGCTGTATGTAGTAGCGTATTCCAATCCGAGCGTATATTTTCTTCACTCGTTCTTTTTGTAGCTCCGTTTTCACCTAGAGTTCGACCCAGGTTTTCCTTTTGATGGTGTGCCCCTTCACATAGCACACCTAGCTGTGTTCATACCTCCTGCTGCACCACCTATGCCCCCTCCTGGAGATGGACCTTCTTCATCCTCCTCCTAGATTCAGACCCATTGAGGGTCCTGACGCCCCTGGAGGTGAGGCCATCATCCCATGGCCAACGGTTTCGCCTAGGAGGATGCTAGACCTATAGGGACTTTTGACTTGTATGTAGTTGCAGTGTAGTGATGGGACCGTGCCAGCCTCCAGACTGAATTCTATTTGAAGTTATAAGATCTATTTTATGTGTATACAATTTTTGCTGGATCTTAATATGAGTAGGCTGGGCTTTATGTTATCGATAGGTCTTTTGGATAAAAGTCCCTATGTAACATCGTAGGTGCTCTAACTTATCTCCTGGTTGCGCATATGTAAAGATAGTTGTGTACAAAATATATGTATATAGTGGAACTTTGGTGGTTGCTTTACCTTATGTTTTTATTTTATTGTATGTTAATTATTTATATCTCGATTAGCCTATAGTATAATCAGGGAGTAATACTCTCCTAATTACATGCTTCTGCTTGAGTAATAGAGTAGTTAGGAGGGTGTTACATCCACATGGGCAAATTTTACCCTTAAGGACCAATATTTATTTTTCATATTAAATGACCAATTTAAAGGCTATAATGGATGAGAATTATTCTCTAACTATGTTAACAAAATTCTACAAATTTGGTGGTCAGAGACCACTTAATCTCAACTTAGAACCAAATTTCATAATTTTTAACCCTAACAAATGACTAAATCAATTCATAATAAAAATTATGGTTGAACCTTAAGATGTTTCCAAACCCCTATAAAAATTTCAAATGCAAAATCAATCATTTGCTATGGTAATAAAATTTACAAAATTTGCAGCTTCAAGTCCAGAAATTCAGGCAACACAAACATAGTTTTAGTTCATGATTTTTTTCAAGTAGTAAAAGTCCAAAACAAAGCTCAAGAAAATTCGTGGAACTAGCTTAGGTTGTTAGATTCAACATATAATTTTTCTAGCTAATAAAAATACCCACAAACATATCAAAAAATTAGTGACAATTCCCTTAAGCAAAATTGAAATTCCAACAGCATGGTTCAAGACTCCTTTTGACAAAAATGATTTTTCTACAATGCCAAACTACTCCACCTATGCAAATACATCAATATCTATGTATAACCTCACATTAGAACTAGAATTATCAATTTAAAACAACCAAAGTCTGCAAGAAAAAAAATACATCAAACAAGACATAAAAACCCTACTTTTGGAAACTAATGGATCTTGGCTCCAATGATGCTCCAAGATTGATTCCCTTCACTTCAAAGCTCTCAAACCTTTCCATAATCAATGAGGTATGAGGTATCAAGGTGAGAATTGGTGAGAAATTGGGATTTCAATCGGTTAGTTTGGTAGGTATTGATGAGTGGAACAAGTTTAGTGATGGAAGTTTGTAGTTTTAACAAGTTTAGGCTTAAGATTTTGAGGTTTGAATTCAAGGTTTCATGGTTTTTCTGAAGCAAAATGAAAGTTCTGGATTTCTCCCTTGCTGCCGAACTTATGGAGAAGAAATAATGAAGTTAGGTGGCTTCTGTTTATCTTATACTAGGTTAAAGCATTCTTTAATATAAAATCTAATTTCTTTATAAAAAAATCTAAAATGGATGGCTAGGATTTGATCTTGTAATTCAAGATTAAATCTTAGCTTTCCACTTGTCTTGAATGGATATACATTTTCCATTTCTAATTATTAAACTATCTTTTGGTGTTAGAAATCGCAGATCGAAATCTCCGAACAGATGAAACATTACCCGTAATCAAATATTGCCCGAAATTTACTTCTAGGCATACAATCTCTATTTCTAACTTTTCTAACCTTAACCCTATGTTTTTAGTTTAGCATCTCCTGGTCCCAAATCTAGGGTTTCAACTATCCAACAAGCTCACAAGGCCCATAAAATACTGTTCACATTTTATCCTCAATCATTGGCTCGTCCTCATTAGCACTACGTTAGAATATTGAAACTCTCATTAAGAAAGCTCCAATTAATTTCTAATTATCTCCAGGGTGTTACATCACCACCTACCTTAAGAAAAATTTTGTCTTCAAAATTTGATACCTAGAAATAGCTTTGGATGATCTTTCTTCATGTTTGACTCCAACTCCCATGTGTACTCTTCATTTCCCTTGACCCCAAGCCACTTTCACTAGTTGCAGAGATTTATTTCTAAGTTGTCTGACTTCTCTTTCTACAATCTGAATAGGAGGGGCTTGAAATGTCATGTCATCCCTTAATTGTATGGATTCAGGTTCTATAACATGGTTTGGATCTGGATGATAAATGCAGGGGTAAGGCTATCTAGTAGGCAATTGACCTAATTCATCAAAGAATTTGAAAAGGACCTATGAATCTAGGTGACTACTTTTTGATTTTAGGGCTTACCTACACCAGTAGTGAGGGTAACCTTTAGGAATATATGTTCTCCCTCTTGAAACTCTAAAGGTTTCCTTCGAGTATTCGCATAACTTTTCTGATGACTTTGCACGGTGAGGATTTTGCTCTTGATTTTCTAGATTCGGTCATCTGATTAACAAGATTGGTCCCAACATACCTATTTCTCTAGAAACATACCAACATAATGGAGGTTGGCATTTTCTTCCATATAAAGCTTCATATGGGGCCATGCCAATACTAGCATGATGACTATTATTATAAGCAAATTCAACCAATGGAAGCAACTCATCCTAACTTCCCTTCTGCTCAATCACACATCCCCTTAGCATATCTTCCAAGGTCTGTATAGTCTATTCAGTTTGTCCATCAATTTGGGGGTGATAGGAGTACTTAGATAGAGTCTGGTTCCAAAGGCCTTTTGAAAATCTCCCCAAAATCGTGAAGTAAACCTTGGGTTTCCATCAGAAACTATCAAAAAAGGAACACTGTAGTCACTATTTGCTGAATGTATAAAGCTAACTTATCCAAAGGATAACTGGCTTTGATGGGTAAGAAATGAGCAGACTTGGTCAGTCTATCCACTATCCACTATGGTATCAGCAACGCCTCTCCTAATACGGTGTAGTTTGGGGACCAAGCAGAAGCTAATGGGTATGTAATGCCTGGGGTTGACGAGGGTGAGGAGTGATCGCGGTGAGGCTTCTAAGTAGATGGGTACATGAATGAACGATTACACACCAAAATGAGAAGGATCCTAAGACTATATAGGTATGGGACTATACAATTAAGGATGACTTATATGAATTGATTGGTACTACCTATACTAACAAGATGCATCTTCTTTTCAGTAGCCTATCACTAAAGAACTCCACGGTTAACTGTGCTTAACTTGGAGAAATTTTGGGATGGGTGACCTCCTGGGAAGTTTTTCCAGGGAGCATGTGAATAAGGACAAAACATGAGAAGACTTGTGTTGGTTTGTAAGAACGGTTGTCAATCCATAAAGCAGCATGGGATGTTACAATAGTGACTGAAACTCACTAGCGAAGCTATCGAAGGCGATCCTCATCCTGTGCTTTAGACTTCAATATAACTCTCTTTTTCTTCAATGCATGTTCCAAAGCTCCACTCCACAATGCACTCTCAATGTGACTCTTCAGATATCCACAAATCACTCTATAAGAAAAAGAGGATTCATTAGTGAGAAAACTAAAAATGTGTAAAGCTACTGAATTAAAGTCACAATGGAAAATTTAGTGCAGGGAGATTTAGTTTCAAAATCCTGCTAAAAATATAGAAGTTAAGCTCAAAAAGAATACAAAAGCACCAAGTGTAAAAGGGAAAATATTTACAAAATGTGTGTTTATCAAGCGTCGTTGCAAGGGATTAGCTATAGTTGTGTGCTACTTTTGATTTAAATTAGTAGTTCATGTCTTCATTTTTCTTTTATTTTCAAGCACCTCTTTATTTGCATGCGACACTTAGGAGCCTTGGTGATATTACCTGTGTGGATTTAGAGAGAGTTTTTCAATATCCATGTCATCCTTGTACTCATCATACTAAATGCAACATGGCACAACTCCAGGATGTGCACTCTAGCATTCACAGGCTTGCTATCCAAAGCTCATAACTTTGAGCTTAAAACCACACTGATTTAGATGGTCATAACACAATTCAGTTGGTAGGTTACATAGTGAAGATCTTGGTGCTCATATTTCTAACTTCATACAGGTGTGTGATATATTCCGACACAATGGTATTTTGGAGGAAGGTATTCATTTATGCCTATTCCTATTTCTCTAAAGGATAGGGTTAAGGCATGGCTTTTTTCACTCCTTGTAAACTCTCTAACTAAATGAGCTTGTCTGACTTTATCTACATTCCCCCTCCCCCACACATTTTTTTGTGTCCCTTGTTTTAATTTTTTTTATCATAAAACACATCAAATAATAGAGAAGGTAAAAAATTTTGGCCAAATAATAGCGCTTTACCAATAAGAAGGTTAAATAAGACAATCGTTGTTATTGAAAAATGAAATATTTTAGAAAGAAATAGTACAGGAAGTTATTTAGAAAGGATCTCTTCAAACTTTTAAGTCAATGCCAACATGGTCAAACTTACTATAAATTTTTAGCAACAAATTGAATGATGTTAGTGATAAGTATGTATTTATATATATATATTGTACCTTATTCTTAGTGTCCTAGCTTTTTTATGCTTAATTGTATTCATTTGCATCATGTTTGAGTTTGGATATTGATTTGAGCATTAATGAGAATTTGTTGCATAATTTCTGGCATTGTTCTATATTTTGCATATAACTGGAGTTGTAAACCTCTACAACTTACGTTCTTTTGCTTGTAAGAAAGCTAAGGGGATTATCTACAACTTTCAAGAAGAGCTTGAAAGCTAGATCGAAAATCTAGCTAGTCAAAATAAGTTTGAAAGTCAGAATTGATATGCTGAATTTCCATGTTAGGCATGCATAAATAATTAGGGCTTATATCTCTCATTCGAAGTTCAAATGAGGCAAATAAGGTATCCATTTTAAAGAGAAGAAAAAAATCTACAATTTCTATGCGAACACCAAGAGCTAATTCGATCTTTTCAAGGGCCAAAACTTGAGCAAACTTACTATAGCAAGTTAAGGTCACTACAGCAACCCCTGGTACTCCTGTTCCCAATTTTCACTTCAGAGGCTTACTATAGTGAGCAGAGTCACTTTAGTGAGCCCCTGAAGATTTGTGATACTACTATAGGCATTCAAATGAGTTTTTAGGTCTTTAAATGATCCCCAAGCCCTTCGAACACAAGGACACTACCCATAAACTTAGTATAGCTTATGTTCACTACAAAAAAGAGGTACATTATGGCAATTCTTTTTGTAAATTATGATGGTTATAACTACGTTTTCACAAATAATGGCAGTTCAAGGAACCACCGTAATTACTAAGGCCATTAGGTAAATTACGGCAGTTATAAAAAAACCACCACAATCACCTATATAACCGCCACAATTTTCAATGAAATTATTTTTAAAAAATAATTATAGGTTTGAAACCACAGCAATTTGTAGTAATTTTTCTAAAAAAAAATTATGGTGGTTTGAAACCATCGCAATTGCTACGAAATATTTATTACAACAGTTTTAAACCACCCTAATTGCAGCACCAATTTAACCAAGAAAAAAAGTTCCAATAATCATGCAAAATAGTTTAATAAAACCAGCTTCAATTTCATATTAAGCTAATTAGATAAAGTAAAATAATCAAACGTGGATCAAGACACATTTTAAGCACTAAAATGACTGCTAACTTTAATTTGTTCAAGAAGAGGAGTTTTCACTATTTCAATCCATAGAGGCAATAGAAAGAACATTGACCCTAATAAAATATAGCACATAAAACTCTAGCATAAATAAAGGAATGTGGATACAAAAAAGTATGCTCACGCAATCCAAGTTGTTAGAACTGATCAGAAAATACTAGAAAAATCAAGGGAATGAATACTATTTCTAAAAGAGTACAACATAGCAACAAGACCTACCAAATAACTACAAGGTAAAATGGAAGCGGAAAACTGGAAGAGAAACAATAGGACTTATCCTACACCTAGTAAAGCACTGTGGAAGCTCATGGTTCCTCGTATCAGTGTGAGAAGCACCCTCACAATGTAAGAGTGGATGGCACAAGACACGCAATATTGTATCTTCACATACAGCTTTGGGAGAGTGTATTCTATATACAACACACAAATAAAAACAACACAAATTAGTAACAAAACAACATATATGCATAGCCATATAAATAGATCAAGTAACACTATGTCAAAAAAATTAAAAAAGAAAAAAGAAAGAGAGAGGTATGGAAGATTACACTCATAGACACAAGGTCTTAAATAGAGTAGAAATAACATGACAAGGTGAATAAAAAGATCCAACACTGTACCTACCATTATTCTAGAGCATTAGTCTCGAGATCATCCAATAATGAATGCCTCTTAGTAATATTAGAAGGCATTAGTTCCATTGGCAATAAAGTTCCACTATCATATTTAATCACAAGGAACCATTGTAGTAATATTACAATAATCAATCCATAATGGCACATTATAAGACAGGTATAATTTATGATCCTATCAAGCATGATTTTCTTATTTTAAAATTGGTATACTTTTATTATGCACAAAAAGTGAAGATTGAAGAGAACTATTTTGGACAAATGCTTAAACTAGAATGGATGTAATCAGTAGCAAAACAAGAAAAAAATGACTTGACAATATAATAAGGAAACCGAAAAGATTGAAAACACAAGTCTATTGGATTAGATATCCATTGATGATTGGATTGGATATGCTCTAAGCTTGTTATTTTGCTTGATAACTAGCACAAAGATCAACGGATATCTATACTTCCTTGTCCCAAATATCCATTTTACACCCATTCTTGTTACTTTTATATATGCATTCCCATATGCAAACTTGATCATATAAACGGAAATTATCCAGAAACTCCTCAAAGTTGATCTTTTTGTGTCCAAAACACTCCTCACCTTCAGATTTAACCATTCATAATCAAACACATTAGTCCTCTTGAATCACCAATATCTAGCATGCTTTAACACCTCTTTTGTAAATTTCCAAACATCAGAGCATATGAAGCATGTAACAGAATTTTTCCGTGTACAAATGAAAATGCCCTGAGGTCATTTCACCCGGAAACGAGATCGCGTTCAAGCCATCCTCAAGGGGATGTTTTCATGATAATAGGGGATTATGTGTGTTGTGTGTGGTAATAGAGCAGAAGAATCTCATTTTTGAGTTTCGACGTGTGAAATTACCAAAACGCCCATGCGGCTTTTTGACCTTGTTTACGTGACGGTTGAGCCGGACTTTACCAAAAAGTTTTAAATGATGTTTTCAAGTTATGCTTAGTAACTGGTTAAGCCCAGGTGGCCCTGGGCAGTATTTGTGAGAAATTACCATTTTGCCCCTAACCTTGGGCATTTTAAGCTTAATGACGCGATTAGCGAAACCTAAGCAATATTAAGCTCTAATCGAAGATTAATTTATTTCGATAATTAATCTAGAGTCAAAATAATTTATTAAGGTTAATTAGAACCTAAGATTGCTTGGTTAAACTCTAATTACATCTTTGATTCAAGATTCCTAGTCATGGAATCTTGAATAGTGTTTTCTCTCTCCAATTCCTTAAATCAAGGAATTGTGTCTATGATTTAATTTGGTTTGAAAAAAGTTTTGATTTATTAATCTAGCAAGAACAACTCCTTAATCATGTCTTGATAGCCTTAATTACCCATTACCTCACTTAAAATACCTTCTTACAAACCTCTAATCAAAACCCTAATCAAAGACACACCTAAACACACATTTAAACCACAATTAGATGAAACAATTTCCTCCCCTTGGGCTGATTATGCTAGCCGAAATCCTACCCCCTTTTCCTCACATGTCGATTTATTTTGCACACAAAAGAGCCATACCCAAGCCCATACCTTGCCCATGCCTTGCCCATGCCCAACACCATGCCTAAGACCATGCCTTGACCAAGAGATATTTCCTTCTCTCCCTTCAAATGGCCGGCCACTTCCTCCCCTTCAAAGGCCATCCATGAGCTTTCACTCCTCTATAAATATGCATTCTTAGAAGCTCTTTGAATCTTTTACATTTCTTGCAAACGCTAGGCTTTTCTTCTCAAAGCTCAAAGAAGTCTCTTTCTCTTCTTCATTCTCTTAAAACACAACCTCTGCTCTTCCTTTCTCTTGCTCTTGGCCGAAAATCATCAAGCACCAAGAGAAGATTTTTATCTTCTCATTTCAAGCAAAGGACCAACCTCTCTTCCTTCTCTCTGGCCGAGATCTCATCCTTGAGGTTCCAAGGAGATTTTCTTCTCATCTTCAAGAAACAAGCTTTCCTCTTCACCTTGGTAGGGAGTTGTTCTCTAAGTTATTTTCTTGCTCTACTAAGTCTTGTAAGAGCTCTAGTTAAGATAAAATAAGTTGCATTCATGTTTATGTTTATGCCTTGCATAGCATGTTTACTTTCAAGTTATCACTAAAACAACTTAAAGATGAAAAATAAGAATATGCATTATCACTTAAATAATCTCAAAGCCTGCCTATTTCAACCTTAAAGTTGATTGTTGATTTGGAGTGAACACTCCAAGGGGCCTAGAGCACTAAAATAAAGAATTGAATCTTGTATTCCATGTTTATCTTTCTTGTCTAGCATGTTTATATTTCAAGCTATCACTTAATTCTTAAAGATAATAAAGAGGTTGCATCCCATGTTTACTTTATGCTCTCACTTTATTTCCTAATGAAGAGTAAAATAAGGAGCATAGCATGTTTATGTTTATGTCATCACTTAAAAGATCTAGAGCTCAAAGACTTGCCCAAGTATCACATGTAAAGTTTTGGAAAAATGGAAACTTTAATCATGACTAGTTGATGCACCTTAGTCATGGTGAAATGTTGTTTTGAGATTTGCAAAATATGAAAAGATTTCAAAGGGGTTTTGGAAAGATATGGCAAAATGGTTTTGAAGTGGTAAAATACTTGAGTATATGTCAAAAAACTTGTGTTCTTAAAAATTTGAGTTTCTGGTAATCGATTACAACCCTGTGTAATCGATTACCAATTTGGGAAGATTTTAGGCTATAGTAATCGATTACCATTTATGTAATCGATTCCCAGGTGTTCTTCATGCCCAAGAACCATTTGGAACTTCAATAATCGATTACCAATTCATGTAATCGATTACTCTGTTGTTCTTCCTTTCCAGAACCAAGTTTCAATTCTGGTAATCGATTACTAGAATGTGTAATCGATTACCAATACCCTATATGTGCAAAAATGAGTGCTTTGTTTATGAGGAAATGAATCTATGATATGGATGCTTATGTGAAGTTATAATCTTACATGATTACTTATTGGGAATGCATGTGACATGATTTGTATTACCTAGCATGCCATGAGGACTACATATGTTAAAAAGCAAGAGTAACGTATATGGTAAAGTTATGATGTTGCATCTTGTTATGACTTGTTTGATAATATTCTATGATTTCGTGCCCATGTTGCACCCATACATAATATGCTAATATGGAAATGATCCCATTTATGACTTCCCAAGTTAAGGGTTATCGGGGTGATCCAAGAAAAAGATGAGATTCCCCTCTTTTGCCCCATATGAAATCTAGTGACGACTAGTTAGGATTGAGCTCATTCCTAGACGCGGGAGTTTTGGTGACCATGAGAAAATCGCGAGGCCAGCATGTTAGGTGGATTTTGGTGATCATGATGAAGGTGGAAAAGTAAAAAGAAAGGAACTGAAAAGTTTAATCATGATAAAGTAAAAGACACACATGCATATGTTTCATTTCTATTTCACTGGTGCATTTGATTGAGTGATATGTGTTATTTACTTCTGTCGTTCTACACGAGGTATTGTCATGTATACATAAGATATCTGTTGCATTTATGATATTAAGACCATGCTAAAAGACACCCACTTCGGATAATAGGATTTGAGAAATTAAAATTGAACCTCATGCGTGCACACCTCGTTCGTAATAAAACCAAAGTGGCTGGGGTGTAACACCCTAATAATTAACCGAATACACCTAGGTTGTATCTGATTAATTACTAGACTTTACCCTTTGCTTCAGTTATTTCATCATACTTTGAAAATACTTAGTGAAATTACGAGCCATTTTTTTTAAAAAACATAATTGAAAACGTGAGCCACACATAACGTGAACAATAATCGAAATAAAAGCGAATAACGTGCAGATATAGCATGAAAAACACATCATATTGGCTCTATCATATAACATCCATAATTACATAACACATAGATAGTTTGCCTACTAACAGAATAAGACTAGGTGTAGGCAATCTAACAAAATATAAATAATATATGGATGGAAGGACATCCATTAATGGCACCTAGTAATAACACTCCAAGGATAGGGATAGATATCCAAGCTTACGCGCAAAGTTTAGCGATACGTTCCTCAAGGATAATAAGCTGGTTCACCAGATCAAGTACATTACCAGGTGAGAGCATCAATGGGAATCACGAACATCACCATCACTTTCTGAAGACGAGATGGAAAGAAAGAAGAGGGAGTGAGAAACTTTTATAAGAATCTCATAGGATACTCACCTCATATGCATCGTGTCATCATCATCGTCCTCAGGAACCTCGGGGTTATTATGAAATAGTGAGCATGCTAAGATTGATTTATTAAGTTTGAAAATATACTTCCGAGGTTCATCGGTTTTAATCATGCGTCTTATAATGCATCATAAACTTAACATGTCATGTTTATAATGAACTTTTCCTTTCATATATAATAACATAGTTATGCATAAAATCACATCATATTCCTCATCATCATTTCATAATACTATGCATAGCAGAACATCATATTTCTCATCATCATCTCATAAATACTATGCATAGCAGAACATCATATTCACATAATGCATTTACTTAGTTTCTTAGGTGACTTAAAGTTACTTTCATCATCATTTTCCTGGGCCACCCTATACTCCACCTTTTGGGAGTAATCTAGGTTATGAGCTCATACCTCACTAGTCGTCACTAGCATATACTTATCCCTTTTGATAAGTTAAAGTCCCGACTCTACCCTTTTGAGAGAACGGGCTAGGGGGCAAGAATCACCTTTTCACCACCTATAGTCTGATGGGTCCAAAGGATCATTTCCTCATAATTTTAAGTCACCATTAAGTCTTTGCATGTTATATCATAATATAACTCTGAATTCATAATCATTAGGATGCATAAACATTCTCATTGTTTGCAACAGCAACTATATCATGCAAGCTATGAAGTCATTCAATGATATCAAATACTTAATAAGCATCAAATCACTACATAGACTTATCATTTCAAACTTCAAAGAACCATCATCATAAATTCTTACCAAAAATTTCTTAAACAACCGAAACTTTAGAATCGGATAATCTCAATTATCAAACTAATTAATCATACATCTAAAGGATTCATTATCATCATTACCATTAATTATAAGCCTTAAGAATATTATTAAACTATATGGGACAGCATAGGCAGCAAGTTATATTTAAGGCTTCACGGTGTGCTAGAAGTTGCATTTTTAACCCTTTCTTTACCGCTTTCCTTATGGTGCTAAAATTAATTACTAAACCAATTATGAATCATTCTCTCTTATCTAAACATAATAGAACCTGGTTCTTAGGGCTGCTAAAGGTTCTGAAGAACGCATAAATTTCATTTTCTAGAGTTCTAGAAATCTTGCTTTTACGATTTTCTGGGAAGCTAGTTTTATTTCTAACATGCATAGAATCGTTCCCTCAGCAATAAACCATGATTATCACAACTTCAAACATATTAAACCATCATCATACAGTAGTACTAAACTTAGATCAGTGGTTGAATCATGAACCTCATATAATTGCATCAAATCACATTTTTAAGTACAAGTAAGATACTAGTATCCGTAAAATCTTTGCAAGGCCTTAAAACTCTTTTAAAAACTAATTCTTTTTGTTATTCTTGAAAGAAATTTTAGAACTAAACCAGTAGCTTATTTAAAATCACTTTAGGCCTACCTTAATCATGAGGCCGATTTATTCATTGAAAGAATCTTTACGATTACAATTTTTCACTTAAGATAAAAGGAGCAAGTCTTGAGCTTTAGAGATTTAGGTGATAACTAGAATCATAAACATGCTATGCAACCTCATTTTAATCTTGTCTTTATAAGGTGATAACTTGGAATTATAAACATGATATGCAAGAAACTGAAACGCGTAGTCCGCTGGACAAGTGGAGGAGAAGAGATTCTTAAGAAGGGAGCGGTAGTTTAACCGGTGAAGGGAGAAGGGAATTCTTATTACATCTTATTAAGCTCCAAACTCAAGACTTCTTAAAGAATTAATTCTTTAACTCCAATAATCTTAAGGAAATTGAAAGTGATACTACCATTTTCCAACTTTGCTTGTGATACTTTGGCAAGTCTTTGAGCTCTAGGATCTTTAGGTGATGACATAAAATAAACATGCCATGCGTTGATTCTTTTAGCCATTATAAAATAAAGTGAGAGCATAAAATAAATATGAGATGCAACCTCTTTATTATCTTTATAGATTAAGTGACAACTTGAAATATAAACATGAAATGCAAGCTTGGAAATTTAAACATGAGATATGCAAGTTCATTTATTTATTCTTGAGAATTTAGTGATGACATTAAAAGTAAACATGGTTATGCAAGACATAAACTTAGACATGGATGCAAGTTCCTTTTATTTCTTTACTAGAGCTCTTCCAAGACTTTAGAGGAATATAAATTCAACCCAATATATCTTAGCAAGACAAAGTGAAAAATACATCTTTCAAGTTCTAAACTCAAGATCTTTATTTTTACATCATAAAAACATCATTCTTTAAAGTTTTGCATCAAGTGGAATTTTCAAGCTTTAAAGGCCTAACTTGTGATGGATTTACAACCAACACTCAAGGTCCTCATCATCAAGCTATCATCATATTCCTTCTTAGGCCATTTGGCCAAAATCATTAAAGAAAAATAAGGAAAGAAAAATCGAAATTGTAAAGCTTTAAAAACTAGTGAAACCTTCAAGTTTTAGAGGTCTAACTTGTGAAGGCTTTGCAACCAACACTCAAGAACCTCATCATCAAACCATGGTCTCATCATAATCTAGGCCATAAGCCTGAAATGTTTTTAAAAAAAGGGGAAAACAAAACCGAAATTGAGAGCTAGAAGAAAGTCCATGAAATCATCATTTTTGAGCTAGAAACATAACTTGTCATAGCATAAAATGAACTTAGAAACAACTCCCTACCTAATATGATTTGAAGGAAAGGAAGAGAACTTGGTTTCTTTGAGTGAAATGGAAGAAAATATTCCTGAAAACTTGAAGAAAGAATTCAGCCAAGAGGAGGAGGAAATGAGAGCTTTTGGTGCTTTGGAAAAACTAGAAATGTATACAATTTTGAGCAAGCATCTAAGACTCCTTAAGCATGCCTATTTATAGAAGAATTCAAGCTCATGTATGGACAAGAGGAGGAGGAAAATCTGACTAAATTTGAGGAGGAAACAAGGAAGGAAAAATCATCTTGTTTGGTGGCTTAAAACATGGAATCATGAAACATGATTCCTTGTTTTCATACCTTGAGTTTTGTGCCAAGTTTGACAAATTTTTCTGATGCATATTAGGCCATATAATTTTGTGCATTATAGCCCAAGGAAGAGAAATTTGTGTGTTCCATGCATTATTTAGGTGTAGGTAAGGTATTTTGCAAATTAGAGAATTTGCAATTAAGGGCTTAGGTGAATTAGTAAGCAATTTGGGTGTTTTTAAGCAATTTCAAGTTCTAATCAATTTAAATAAATAATTTTGACTCTAGATTAAGAATTAGAATTTAATAAGCTTTAATTTGAGCCTAATATTGCTTATGTTTTGCTAGACAAATCAAAAATCTCAAAATTGACAAACTACAAAAGACGGGCAAAATCGTAACTTCACTCAAAAATTGTCGGGGCCATCCGAACTTAACCAATGGTCAATCATAGCTTAAAAACACCTTTTAAAACATTTTAGTGAGGTTCGGGCTCAGTGGCACGCAAATCGGATTAAAACGGCCGCAGGGCGTTTTGGTCATTTCGCGCTTCGAAACTCAAAATTGAGATTCTTCTCCTCTATTAACACACATAACACAAACAATCCCCTATTATCCTCAGAACATCCCCTTGAGGACGGGGGGCCCACGATCCTCATTTTCTGAGTAAAATAACCTCAGGGCATTTTGGTCATTTTACACGTCCAGAAATTCGGAGCTTGCGACTCTTCAGGAATCGCTCATAACTTCTTTTCTAATGTTATGTTCTTCTATTGAGGATTGTTCGGTCTCGAATTTATATAAGAATTACCTAGGGTAATTCGTAATTTCTAAATGACGTAAAAGTTGGGCGTCGGGGCGCGACGATGACACTTGTGTTAGAGTTGAGAGCCCTCCTGAGAATCTTGCATAAGTTTCTCATCCTTTTTCCTTTCTTCCGTGTCTCCAGACATGAATAATGTGGATGTTCGTGACCCCTTTGAGGCGCAAGCATAGGAACTACGTCATCCAGAATCAGAGGTCGTAGTGGAAGCGCGAAGACTAGCCTAGTAGTGCTATAGTAATGTTTAGCGTTAGGCTTGTGTACGTTCATCTTATTTGTTGTGTTTAGATGTCCTCATGTTCAGAGGACATCGTCATTATGATGTGACTATGACATGTTAATATAACTTATGATGTGATTATACTATGGCTTGCTCATACATGCTATGATGATGTGTATACGTTTGATATATCATGTGTGTATTAATCGCTATGTATGCACACGCGTGGCTCGCATTTTAAGTATTAAGTTTGAAAAGAAAAATTTAATCGTATTTTATTATCCGTATTTTAGAGAAAAGTAAGTCAAGATCTGAAACAAAGGCGTAACAACTCATAACTAACCGAAATGCGACTCGAGCGTATAAGGTTAAGAGTTAGGGTGTTACAAAGCAAAACAACAAACACTTGCCTAATCCTTACTAAAGTGATGCCAAAATATATAAATGGAGCATTGTGTTTGCATAATAGCTAGGTTTAAATGGACATGTTTCATTTTCTCCCTGCTAAAACATATATAATAAGCAGTAACCAAACTTTCTTTCAACAAATAAAACAAATTGAAAAAAAAAATTGCGAGTTTTGTTCTTGTCTATAGTGGTGGAATGTATTAGTTAAGTTTCTTTTTTTATTATCATTCTCATAAACTAAGTAAACAAAGTAGGCAAAAGATGAATAGCCCCATAACAAAAGTTCAACCTTAATACAAGGAAGCATTTCCAAATGATGAACATACTAAAAGATGAACATAACTATATGCACGCTTAACAAAATCCTATGGGGAAATAACTATAACGGTTAAAAGCGATAAATTGGAAAAACAAAACTACAAAATAAATGGAGTTAACTTGATATTATGTGAACCACGGAGCTAATACTAGGTCCATTCACTAGCTTCAATTTAAGCTTTGGTCCCCTCCAAATCCTAGTCTACTAGGAATTAAGAGATGACCATCAATGATCAACATAATATTCTGATCCAATTATAGGATGTCTTGTACATTGTGCTTAGTCTTTGAAGTTCCATGCACAAGTTTTAAGGGTTACAAGCAAAATGCATGAGGTCATACACTTATGGCTCAATTGTAGAAGTTGACCTATGATAGAAAAGTGAAACCAAGGCTGAAGTTAAGAACCAACAACAACTTCCATTTCAAAGCTAATGCTGCTCTATGGAAGTGTGTGAAACACCAAGCAACAAAGACAATTTTGTTGACTGTGTGAAACTGGTGCTAGAGAGTATTGGTTGCAGAGTGCTTAAGAAGCAAATAACATTTTGATCAAATCCATGTTATTAAACATAGCTAAGACAACTAATTAGTAACCACCAACTTTATTTACTAGTAGATATGGCTTTCTCTTGCCCATATATTCTTTTAAGGGAGAAAAGTGCTAAAATTTTTTTAAGCAAACCTATTATGAGATTTTGGAGTTAAAAGTCACATGAATGACAAATTGAGTTAATTATATGGGGAAAAAGGCTCACAGACATTCCATAATATAGAGCCAAGGCCTCTAACTACAAAAGATATCATATACCACCATTATGATTTAAAATAAAAACGCAACAACATTTACAACCAAATCTTAATCACTAGCAATACAAGGAAAAACTCAAATAAGTTAATTTAGTGAATTAGCTAGAAATTTCAAGGATAAAAGAGAAACCCTATGAATCACCAACATATGTAATGGTGGAAAAAGATTATATCTTCTTCTTAGCCTCTTCTTTGCTACAACCACAACCCAGAAAATAGAAAAATTCAAAAATCCAAAAGAGAAAAAAAGAGAGGTGGCAATTAGAAAGGAAAATTCAAAAATGAAAGCATTAACAATATCAATCACCTTCTGAGAACTTGGGCTAGGGTTTTTACCTAGGTATTGACCATTTCAATTTCGTAGAATCAAATGGAAGCCGCCAAAGGCGTGAAAGGGGAAGAAGCAATGGGAGTCATCGACCTTGACAATGGTCTCGTCTTTGGCAAGCGGCCATTGGATCTCGTGAGCTACGCATACATAGACGGCAATGGTGTTGTTGCCAAGGCGGAGGCGGATGACGGAGAAGTCGCTAGACACAAGCTCGACATTGTATTCTTTATAGATGAAGGTGAGAATGGCATGGGGATTCAAACGAGGACTTCCTTGGTGGCCGTCGGCTGAGCAAATGGCAGCGACGGGGACTATTGGTGTTAGTGTTTTTATTTTTGGGGAAGAGGGTTTGGATGAGGCCGTTAATGTCATTGGCGTTGATGGAAGGGTAGAGGTTAAGGGAATGACGAATTAGTGATTGGGGTGGCAAAATGGTGGGGGAGCTTCAGAGTTGGATTGGATGACTTCTGGGTTGAGGGAATTTCTTTGGCTAAGGTTGTATTTGTGATCAAAGTGTGGGTTTCTTTATTTTGCGTGAAAGAGAAGAAATGGGAGATTTGGTGCACCAAGTCCTGTGGGGTCACAATAACTTGAAAACAAAATAGAATGAACTGCCATTTTTCTAGGTAAAGCTGTTTAATCTATTCAAATTTTGGTGGTTCCAAAACCGCGTAATACATTGAATATTGTGGCAGTTAAAAGAGAACCACCGTAATAAAAATGCCATAATTAACATAATTTTTTGTAGTGGTTGGAGTAGTTTTAGGCTTTCCTTCTCTTCTCCCTCTCTTCCCATCTCTTACTTCTTCCTCCACCTTTCTCTTCCCTCTTCTTAACCCATCTTCTCACTCACCCACTTTCTTATTCTCTTAGGTTAGGCTTTATTTTCTATTTTTATTTTAGTTCTTCTATGAGGGAGTGGATTTGTAACTAATATCAAGGATTTTCTAAATCCCAAGGGTTTGTCTTCAGGCTTACATATTTAATGAATATATGGTTTTGTTTCTTGATTTTCCTTCTCCTATATTACTTTTTATTCCTCATATATTTATTTTGATTAATTAATTGACTATGATATGTGAATATATGAGTATATGGATGGAATAAATCTTGATTTTTTATGCTAATTCATGATTGTGGGTTGGATGCATAATTAGGATAGTTGAGTAGACATGAGTTGGTTGATTAATTAATGAATGTTTGGTTAGCTTAGAAAATTGGGATTAATTCTTGATTGAGGTTAGGCTAAATGCAATTGGTGATCAAGTTAGTGCATGCATTTAGGATTGAGATCTTAATTACTTAGGTGTTATATGCTAGCCAAATAGTTGGTGATTGATCGATTGCTAAGTGAATTATGATGCCAAGGCTGTATGATTGCATGATTCTATGCATAAGTTAGTTACCTATCACATGTTTGATGAAATATGTATGTATGTCAAGGATAGATGAATTCTAGGCCTAGGAAATCCTCGTGCTAGTGCTTTAGTTACTTATTAGTGATTTCCTTGTTTTTGTTTATGTTCTATTTTTGTTTGATGCTCTTATTGAAAACGCCCCAATTGTCATCTCCTATTAGTCCACCAATATTATTGGAAGACGACTTGAGTTGCACACCGTTATATTACGTTTTGTTGTAATTCATTTTAAATAAATTTGTTAATTTATTAGAATTAGAGTCACAACTCTAGTCTCTACTAGTCGCGCGCCCACTTTAATTGCTATGATGAATCAAGATGGACATAATCAAACCAAAATATCAATTATTACAATCCATGTTTGCAATCAATTATAAACTAGTTAAACACACTCCTTTCAAATCAACAACATATAACATGTATTACAAACTTAACCAATGGGCAAACGTATTTTTTTGTCGTAATGACTAAATGGACATTCAAACATACAATTATGACATTGTTCTTCCAAGCCTTCTTAACACTAGATCACTACTAGCACAATACATACCATGCCATTCATTCAGCAATATACCAGTGATCATTGATTAAGGTACTCCCAAGTTAAGGGCCTAAAGACATGAGTGGTCTCAGACTCTATGATCTCCAAGTGTCCTTTCTCAAGGTGCATGTACACAACCCAATCACCATTTCCAATAGGGCTTGGCATTGGCATCACATAGCCAGCTTTTCCACCCCAAGGAAAATGGTAAGATGCAAACACAGCCTTCCCCCACCCAAAATCCATCTTCTCCTCCAGGAACCTCTGCCCGGAAGACACCACGAAAGCTGGCCCCTCCTCGGCGCCACAGCAATAAATCTGTGCCAAGCAGGCCACTGGTCGGTGTGCTTCCACCCAATCAATGAGCCCTAGAAAGTGCTCTTCCGTTGCGGCCACCTCCAAAAACTTGTGAACTTCATCTGCCACCCACCCAAGTGGCTTCTCAACTAGCTCCTCCACAAGTTTCCCACCAAAGGGAATGGAAAGCACATTCCCAAAGTAAGAATTCAACATTGCTTTTCTCTCTTTGTCATCACCACCACCACTGCCACTACCACCATTGCCAAGCCTCCTCCTTCCATCAACCACGATGCCCATTTTGGCAATGACCCTTTTGCCGTTGTTGTCTCTTGAAGCTGCATGAGCGACCATTTTCCACAAGAATGCAGAGAAGGACTCTAGCTTTGTGTGCTTGGCGTCGCCATTGTTGGTGGCGAGTGATTGCATGCGTTGGAGTTGCTCGGCTGGGACATAGTAAATGCGGCTGAGGAGAGGGGCGGCAGCAGTGGCAGGAGGTGGGAGCTTGGAGATGGGGATGTACATGTTGTGGAGTGAAGGGTGGATAGAACCTGGGCGGCGAGGGCTGAGAAGGGAGCGACGGAAACATGGCCGCCATGGATGGTGGGTGGTGTTGGTCTTGGTGGTGGTGGATGATTTGGGGGGTTGGGCCATCTTGGCCCATGATACGAGGAACATGTTTGCTGAGTATGCATCTGAGATGCGATGATCAAATGTGCACCCCACTACTATACCACCGCACTTGAGTGATGTTGCCTGCATATAGAAGTTTCATTTGATTGTAGTAGTTTCATTTTCCACAGTCAAAAGAAAAAAAGTTACAAAAGTTCAACAGAAGTTAGAATAATTACAAGATAAAATAAAGTGATATAATCAGTTACATGCATGTACACGATCAACATTCATGTCAAAACATCTAACAACTAAATTTGGTAATCTCTTTTTTTTCTTCTTTCTAACGTTTTCTGTTACCCAGTGGTAACTCATGTTCAAAAATTCAATTTTGACATGTTGATTGTTAATGTAAAACATTGTGTATTATCGAGCATTAATGAAGGTATTATCATATCACTGAAGAAACTATAATATGTATTATATTTGCTGATAATATATAATTGAGTAAGAATATAAAGATAAAATTAATCTTTAATATTTACTGAAAAATGCTTCATTAAATTTACTCATACACAATATAGAAGTGTGCATGAAATTTTCTCTTGTTTTTACTTTCAAAAAGTTTATGTTAAAACCCAAAAACTCCCCTGTAAATCACGTGAAGCACGGAACAAAAATCAAGGGAGATATTTGTATTATCTTTAAATGAACTACAATTTTGGCCCTAGGTAGATTATGTCTTTGATAAAATAGTATTAAAAAGAAACTATATTTGTCTTTATCGTCTTGTAGAGATCTATCTCGTTTGACAAATCTATCCAAATATCAATTGGTCTCGATTTTGGTTAATAGAAGTTATTGTGTTTGGTGTTTTATGCCACGTATGCATCGTAGAATCATTAGTTTACTCTCAAAAGATTATATATTTGACAAATTATACCAAGGTGATATTATAGAATGACCACTTTAGCCACCCAAAAGATCATATCTTTAATAAAATAGTCCTTAAAAGATCAATCAATTTTGTGTCATTTCCTAAAAATAAGAGTGAAGTGTTTAAGATGTCTTTAATATGTGAGTGAAGCTAAGGGAGAAATTTTCATGGATACATGGTCATTCATCTGAAATTTTCTCTCTCATTTTTATCACCATACTAAACAGTACCCATGCTTTTTAGAGAGGAATTTTACACATAAATTTGGATTTTGGAATAAAACTTTCATTTATTATTTAATTATATGAGAAACTTACTCTTTTGTTCAGGTAAGTCACCGAATACTATACTGAACCTTAGTGCATCGTGTCATGCAGTTGATATTATTACTAATAAACCAAGTTATGTGGTGTTTATAGTTGTGGATGGATGTGACTTCGGTTTGAGACAAATAATTAAAATATATAGTATTGTTTTGGGTAGCTGCTGGGATCGACAGGACAACTCCCATCAACTACTTCATTTGAATGTTGTGCATGTTTGGTTTACAAAGGGATATTCTTGCTCCATCAAGCACCAATTACGCTCTAATAGCTATTTTCTAAATTCCTTTTTTTGTTTTTTGGTACTAGCTATTTTCTAAATTACTTTGAAGCATCTATTTGTTATTTCGTTTTGGACAACTGCAGTCAACTACTTTTTATAGGATATTGAGCATACGGGGTTTACAAAGGGATGTTCTTGCTCAGCCAAGAGCCAGCTTCGCTGTAATAGCTATTTTCTCATTTAAAAAATGTGTATTTTGAAACATTTATTTTGTTATCTCATTTTGGATTACAATTTTCATAATTCAGCATTCATATTTTTCGTTCAAATTTAGTGTACAGAATTTTATAATGTTATTTAGTTATATTTTTCTGTATGTACGCTTTTTAATGCAATATTTGTAACAGATAAACACTTTTACTAATTTTATAATTTATATTTAAATGATTTTGTACAAATTATTCACATTACAAATATATCAAAAGTATTATTTTTTATTCGTAAAATTGTGACGTAAATATATAAGTAGGAGAACGGGATACGTATCACCTCTCCAACTTGAGAAACCAAAGACTTGAATTATATATTAAACAAATATTTTACATCTTGAATAGCATTTTATTAAATAATTCGTTGGATAAGTATTGAAAGCTCATATTTTATAGATTATTTTTGTAAGACTTTATATTAATTTTTTATTTTTAAGTGTAAATTTTAGAACTTAATTTTAATATACTGTTATGTAAAACATTTTTATGCTACAAAAATAATTAAATCTCATTAATGTGTGACTTTTTTGAGTAATTACTGCAAAACTCAAACACCTATGATAAATAGCAACGCATGACTATGTAAGCGTGTAAAAAATTAACACTGTAATAGTATATTAAAATTGAATTTGTCGAACTTATATTTGTTTATATATATGGTATTTATGATATATCTCTCTCAATTTTTTTATTATCTTTGTTATTCTTAAATTTCTTTCAAACTTTTTTTAATTAGTGGACATAAGTTCTCTCAACCTCCTGTAATTAGTGGGTATTTTGGGAATATCAAATTTTAGACATTAAAAATAGGTACAAAAAATCCTCTTTATTAGATCTTAGTTAAACTATATATATATATGAGAAAGAGTGGGAGAACAATTAACAAAATGTTGGGACCTCTATGGATTCTGTCAGATTAGTCAGATTTCTAATAATAAGGATTGATAAACCCCGGGCTTCTATTTACAGTTCGGAAGATTATATTATCATTAATCTTGAATTATTAATTAAGATTATGTATTTTCATGAAATATTAAAAAGAACTGAAGTTAAGATAAAAGTTTGTAAACATGATCACATGCTGATAACTCTCTCACGCATGTTGGCAATATATATGATGAATTAACAATGAAAAATATATACATACATATTATCCCCTCCATTTTACAATAATTGTAATTTTTTTACTTTTTCGTGTTTCTGGATATCTGTTCATTTGTAGTATTTAGGTAACATTAATTTTTTTTCTTTTATTTGTACCTTTAATATAAATGTTTTTATTAAGTAATCAACATATATACTAAGATGAATAATAATAACTATACAAAGATAATTTTGTCAACTTATATAATTTCATACATTTAGTAAGATTTTTTTTACCTTAATATGCGTGTTATTTGGTTTTTAATAGTTATTATGAAGCGGAGGGAGTACATATTTAGTATTATTTCAAAGAGAATATTTTAGTACATTGTTAGTAAAAAGTTAAACATGATATTTTGATTCAATTATATGCCATTAAATATGTAATTTTTTAACTAGTAATTATAAGATTTAAATATTTTTATTAATCTAATAGTATATAATTGAATGAGAATATACATAAAAAAAACTTGAAATAATAGTGATTCATAATTAAATTATATTTTAAATCATAAAATTTTTGTATATTTTTATTTGGTACATGTAGTGTATTTTAAAAATAAAATAGGTGATGTGAGAAAAATATAAAATTGTATTAGATAATTATTAAATAATACATTGTCATGTAAACGGCTATGGTTGACTTTTACGTTCAATATTTCAAAGGTCAGATAAATAAAAAGCTCCCACTGAATAATTGTGTAAAAGATTTGTAGAATTGAACTCTTTGAAAAAGCAAGATTTGCTCTCTTTTTATTAGACTCCCATGCACGCATATTTTCATATCTTGAATGTCATTATGTCACTATGCATCGTTAGTAATTTCTATGTTTAGATATAGACGATGTTTATATCTTTCTGGTACCTGGACGGCAAACACGCCATGCTTCTTTTTGGGCACAAGCTTCCCTTCAATGGAGTCATCAGGGTTGTATAAGTTGAGGCATTGTAGCTCAACATCAGCCACAGCTTCAACAAAATCAACCCCACGGTTATTGCAAAGCAGCTCAGGTTCACCCGCGGTGTTTGGCACCACTTCACCAGCAAAGGCATAGTAGGAGACAAGAGCCTGAGCAAGTGCCTTTTTCAGAGACCCCACCATAGATCCGAAGCTCATTGTGTTGTTGTTGTTGCCACTGTTGCTGTCCTCTATGGTAGTGGTGGACATGGGCATGGGGTTCTTGTAGCAGAAGAAGACTCCCACATCGACTGGAGGAAGAAGTAGGTCAAGGTTAGAGAGTGGCAGCCAATGCTCTTGCATAGGTAGCACCGCTGCCACCACCTCTTCATTGGTCACACTCACGCTGAACTCTCCCGTAGCCATTCTAGGATATAAGATGTCAATTAAGATTTAAGAGTGTTTACTTGTCAAGTTGATTGGTTTATCGGTGAACAAGTAGTTCTTTGGGTCATAGGGATTTATAGGCATAAGCAAGAGAGAGAGAGAGAGAGGGACAGAGAAGAGATGGTGAGGTGTTAAATTTTCAGTCAATAGTTGGTTCATCTGTTTCTTATTCGTTTTTTATTTTTCTTCAATTAAAAAGCCATTATACAATGCAGTATTGGTTCTAGTGGCAACAAATCCTTGAAAATTTGCTTTTATATAATCACTAATAACTTTATTGTTTACACAGTGTCAGCTGTATATAGACAATAACAAAAATATTATTTTAATAATTAAAAATTAGTGTCTCATTAAGATGTTCATTTTATTATCATTGGGTCCTATTCATCCCATTAATTAAGTACATTATATCCAATGGTGAAAAAGTTGATGACGGAATGAGATCCTTATTTTAGGTGTTGAAATAACACTATTCAACTCAAGATTTATATTAGCCTTTGAAATTGTATACGTGTATCATTTTAGTAAATGAAATTAAAAAAAATCAATGGTTTAATACTTGAAGTCATAAAAATTTATTGAAATTAATCTTTTTGATGATTTAAAATAGTCTATATGAATTTTATCATAGAAATTAACTTAAACCACTTTTTATAACTTCAAGGACTAAATACTTATTTTTTTAATTTTAGAAATTAAAGTGAAATGCATATATAATTTCATTGATAAAAAAGAATATTTATTTTGTAACACAATATTTTATGCCCATAAAGTTCGCATAATGCTAGTTTTTCATTGAAAAGACTTGAATTTGAGACAATACTTGAAGGTCGACACAGTATGAGAATAAAGAATAAAACTAATCCAATTCTTTTCTTTTTTGAAAAAACTTGAACCCAAGACTTAACTAGAGTTGAACTACTTAAATTAACCAAGCCGACGTTTTCCTAACTCAACTTTTAATTTTGAATAACTTTGTAATTTTACTTTAAACATATTAGTTGTTATTTTAATTTTTCTTAACTGAATAATACTTTTCACTCATGTAGTCGGACGTGAAAGAGTGGAGCTTGAAACTGAAGATTTATAGGTAGTCTGGCAGTGCTATTTTGTTGAGGGAATGTCTTGAAACTTTATGTTGTAAGGACAGGATCTGATGCTGTGATGTCAGTTGCAGTGGGGTTTTCCTTTGCACTTCCATGTTCTTTCTGTTTCTTTTGCTGGTGGTTTGCTCGGCGCACTATGATCTTGATCTCGATAGCAATATTGAAGGGCGGATATTGTCTGTGATGGTCTCTCCTCTTTTTCTTGCTACTTACGAAATTAAAGCCTATGTGCTGTTGATGTTCATGTACTGCTGTGGTTTTATGTAGATATTCTTGTTTAGGGATGTGCATTGTATTCCTTTTGGTCTTTGATGGCGATGCCAAGGAGATTGGATTAGATTATGCTATTGCTCAATTACCTTTGCACCCTATGTGATTTTGCTTATGCCTAATCCTTTTTGTTGGAGTCTATGTTGCACATATATTGGTACGAGAGTATCTGATATACGACATAGATATAATATGGAAATACGGTATATTTAGATCAAATTAAAATCAGGTAAAATATAAGTAAGGGTACGAGTATCTACAATGCCGTGGTTTGATCTATGCTTCTTCATATCAATATGGCTTGGTGGTTTACGTGGCAGGAAGTTGGCTTGCAGGATCGTTTTTTGTTTTTGTATTTTTGCTACTGCTACATGCTTCCTATTTTAGCCGTACGTTGTCCGGTACTTATATATGTTGGCTGCTATCATTGTGTTTTGGAATTTGCTATTTTGACACTTCAAATTCTCAAACATCCAAACACTTTACTCATAAAATATATGGATCTCACTACTTTCTTTTTCCCAATTCATTCTCTCTCATCACTCTTCTCACACTCATATGAGCTTATATAGGTGTCTACATCCATATAGGTACCAAAATAACATTATCCTTGTGTTTTGCAAGCCAGGTTTGCTTCAGGATGTTTTGATTACGCCCCCACTCTTGTTAGTTACCAGCGCTTGTTGTATGGTACGTGTGGGCAGTTCTTTTTCTTTGTTTTGGTCCCATCAGGATTGTTTGACTTGAACCATGCTCCCCTCCAATTTGGAGTGTTGTGTTGGAGCTTCATAATCTATGCAAAAAAAAAACACAGAGAAGTGTTATTCTTGTGCCAATGAAATGAGTAAAGACTATTATTATATTTAATGATTAAAAATTTGGTGTTCTAATAGACATCCAATTTTTAGGTGTTAGAATAATATTTTTATATAAAAAATAAATATTATGAAGTTAAAAGCCTGTACTTTATTGTCTGAAATGCAAAGTTTTTCTGAACCGAATCGTGAATGGTTGTTAGGTAGAGGTTAGGAGCCAAAAAAAACAAAAAGCAAAAAAATTACCAAATACTAAATTGGAATATTGTTCGCCTGTCCCTCTCCCCCTTAAAAAAAATATATATATATTACTAAACTCATCGGTTTAAAAATGTTTTATTTATAGTCAATAAAAAATAAACGAATTTTGTTCTTTAATTTTGTTTTTGGTTTTGGTATAAATATGTCCCTTTTAGTGCTTTTATATTTTGATATTCCAAATTTATTCTTACTTAATAGTCATATTAAAGTCTTATCTATTGTGACTCTCGTATTGCAAATTATATTTGATAATTATATTAATTGATATTAAATACAAAAATTAATTATTTTTAATTTTAGATATAAATATATTTTTTAGTCTCTAAAATAATACTTCCTTCCTTCCAAAATATTTGTTAAATTTAGATAAACACAGATATTAAGAAATATGATAAATAATATAGTAATAGAGGATTCTTATACAAAATTATGGTGTATGGACTAATATATCTCAATGATTATTAATTGTGGAACATATCAAAGGGTTGAAAATGAAAGGTTCCACTAATAGTCATTAATTATTCAATGGTATTATTAAAACAAAAAAATTATACTTTATTGGAATATGACATTGACAAATATTTTGAAAGATAATTTTGTCTGAAAGTGGACATGTATTCTAAAATGGAAAGAGTATTTTTTAAGGTTTTGATTCAAATATCTCCAAGTTAATCATTATGTTCAAATTAAGATTCTTGAATGCTAAAGCTATTGAGAGTTTAATTAGTTATAGTTATTTTTAATTAATAGTAATTACTATGATTATTAAATGTAATTTTGGAATATTGAAATTATAATTAAAAAATATTTAAAATATATTTTTATTTGAAAAATTGAAAGGTTAAAAAATTTCTAATATTCGAAGAGGTCAATTAATGTATTGATGACACCGTAGAACATTTTTATACTTTCATCTAATTAAATTATCTTAATATAAAGGTATAAACATACCGCCTCTTATTATCACCTTGTTTTGCTTCCAGGAGTTGATTTTATTTTAAAATTGATAAGTTAAAATAATTATTTTTTAAAATTTAATATTGATACTTATAATTATATATGAAATATAATTTGAAATATGGGGGCAATAATAGATAAGAGTTTAACATAACTCATAATTAAGAGCAATTTTGAAATAACTAAATAAGAATATGACTAAATATTATCTGGATTGGTCCCTCAAATATATTGGGGGATAAATTAGTCCCTCAAGAAAGGAGAACAAATTGATCTATCTGTATAGGTCTATATAATTAGAAAAATATTTTACAAAACCATATGCAAGAATCAATTTGTCTCTTCTTTTTTTTTAAAAAAAATATGAAAGACAGATTTGGAACTCTTAAATTCTGAGAACTACTTTGAACCCAATATATTATTGACGGAACAATTTGAATAATTTGTTTAAAAATACTAAAAGGATATTGACAATAGCCCCTCTATCTAAATATTTCTAAAACTACTTAATTTTAGTCATTGTCACATATAATTGCCACTTATTATATAGGATTGAATTAGTTAACTCTACCGATTCACTATTTAACATGAACAGTCTAATGGGACTAAAAAATAAAAAAGGCGCTACTTCAACATTTTAATGAGAACCACGTGAGTTTGAGCCACCAGATCAATCAATTTCTAACAACCCTTAAACACACCAAAGTTCAGGTATGGCTAATAATTTGAAGAAAAGAACCACCAGAAAAGAATCATTTGTCACAAAATTAGACAATTATAAAGTCAGGCTACTTCAACAAAAACTGCAACCTTCTGGATGAAACAAAAGGTTTAGTCTAGTCTTAACGGTGAAAGCAAAATTGACACAGCAACTTCTCCCTCCATCCTACTTGAAAGCTCCCTTCCACTGTTGCGCTACTATATGGTAGTGGGCATGGGGTTCTTGTAAGAGACGAGTCCCACATCGACTGAACGACAAGTAGGTCAAGGTTGGATAGAGAGTGGCAGCCAATGCTCTTGAATAGGTAGAACCGCTGCCACAACCTTTTCTTTAATTAAAAAGCCATTATACAATACAGGAGAGGTACTAGTGGAGACAAAACCTTGAAAACCTTTTTTTTTTTTTTTGATAATTCTCTCCCATGTTAGACTAACTGTCATTTTTTTAATTTTTTTCATATTTTAGAATATATGGTCATTTATAATATCCAGATCAATTATTTTTCTTTTCCATTCATCATAAATATACTCACTATTATTATGAACCCATCTACCATTGAACAATGTGCATGACCAATGGATAAATATGGTATTAATGGAAATATGTTTTTATATAGGGATAATTTTGTTAACTCATAATTTTCTACATTTATCAAAATATTTTTTTATATTTTTCTTAATATGTGTGTTGTTTGATTTTTTATGATTATTGTGAAATAAAAAGAGTATTCACGAATCTACCATAATGACAACCATATCTATAGAGTAAAAGTTCATAGCGGTCTTTGAAACTGTGTACATATATCACTTTATTTTATGAAATTAAGAAATTAATAATTTAGTTTGTTAGGTTATAAAAAATTATTTAAATTAGTATTTTTAATCATTCAAGTTAATCCATGTGACTATTACCTTAGAGATTAACATGAATAATTTTTTGTAATCTCAATGACTAAATGATTTATTTCTTAATTTTAATGATTAAAGTGAAACACATATATAATTTCAAGAATAAAAATTAACCTGACTTTGTATAGAACACATAATTGATAACTTAAACTACGTTATGCACATAAAGTTATCATAATGCTAATTTTTCATACGAAAGACTTCAATTCGAGACAACGCTTAAAGAAAAAAATGTTGAATCACTTGAACCATCTAAGCCTTGATACAAAATTCATATTTTATCTTAAGGAGTGGCTATTACCAATCATTTTTTGTCTATTGTCACATCCATTAAACAAACTCGTGTATTAATTTCCCTAAAATACCTTTTCTTATATTTAGTAATTAAATTTAACTAGTTTTTTTTATAAAATACATGTAAGTGAAATAGATTAAATAACAAAAGAATCAAATAAAATAATTTAGATAAGACTTGAGCTTATTATCATGATAACTAAAAAAACTTAATCAGCGGGTGAATTCAATCTTTATTATACATACTCTTTAAGATATTGTCATATTATATTTAAAAATATATGGAAACAAATTTTCAGTCATTTTTCTTAATATCTCAATTTTAATTTAAAAGAGTAGTTGTTAATAATCTTAACGCGTAATTTATCATTTTTGAAGGACTGTTTCAAAAGAAATGAAATTGTGTTAATTTGATATATATATATATATATATATATATATATATATATATATATCTGTGTGTGTGTAAACAATTAATGTTTTAATTTATATTAAATAAATAATTTTTTAAATTCATAAAATATTTAGTTTTCACAAAAATTTAAAAATCATGAGTGTTAATAATAAAAAACTAAAATAATTTTAAAAATTTAAATAAAATTACAAGTCATAATAATAAATAGATTTAAACAACTACTTCGATTATAAACAAAAATGAGTAATATTTCAGATAAGTTAAATAAAATTTAATTAAAATGTTGGACTTGCGGTAGACATATACCGGAGACAATACACCTCCTTAAAAGTTCAAAAATATTACATCTTCAAAAAATATGTGAAGTAAGGATTAAATTTAATATCCAAATTATATTAATTATCATGATAATAATAAATATTTATTACATTTTATTGGGTAGTTGAAGCAAAAGGAATATAAAAACAAACTCTCTTTCTAGAGATAACAATGCAAGAAGAAAAACGATATAAAAAAGGCAAAATTTAACATGATTCGACCTTAATAAAGAATTGCAAAATCTTTCACTATCTGAAATTTTTAAACAACTGAAATTGAAAATCATCCTTACAAATTTTTATCACATAGATAGCTCCTAGAAACTATCCATATTCACTCATACTCTTGGAGGGTGGCTAAACCCAATAACCAATGGCTAAACCCAATAACCAAATGTCATATTTATAGACCAACTAATACCCTAATATTTAACTCAATATACCTAGGACGTATTTAAGTTAATTATAAGCGGCTACTCTTTGCTCTAGTTCTAAAACACGGGTAATTTTTTTTTTTACTAAACCCCAATTTAGTCCCTCTAAAATTTCAAGTCGAACAAATTGGCCTTGTAAAAAAAAAAAAAACTCTCAAATTAATCCATACAAAATTAAATAGTCAAAAAAATTACTCTCTACAAAAAAATTTTCCCAAATCAGTCCCCGCAAAAGTGAACTATTAGACAAGTTAGTCCTCCTAGCCCAATTTATTAGAGGGATTAATTTGGCTGATTATTCAATTTTCAGAGATCAATTAGTTCGATTTGAAATTTTAGGGACTAATTTGAGAGTTTAATTTTTTAGGACCAATTTGTCCAATAATTCAATTTTGTAGGAACCAATTTGAGAGATTTTTTGTTATAGGAACCAATTTGCCCGACTTAAAATTTTAGAGGGACTAAAATAAATGTTTTTTCCTTTTTATTTAAAAATAAAATGTGAGCCGCACATATATAGTAAAACTCTTTGCTCGCATAGTACACAAATAAAAATAACCTTCATACTCACATGCATATAATCCAAACCATATCACCTATATATATATATATATCGTTCCCATCACACGCACCATAGCATCCAGGTAATAAGTAGCAATGCCCACCAATAAAAGTTAGGTTAATGTAATATCCCGAAACTATAAGGCTTTAGGAAGGTCAAGTCTAATATATGGAAGTGTTGGATAAAGTTAACTTAAACAAATAATGTATCCCAAAAGAAGAAAATAAATTATAAATTTATAATGAATTTTGTACATGAATATTTTTATATGCGATATTCAGTTATTATTTGAATTTGATATTTATTCTTTTTATGAAATCTAATATTCATTTTGTGATATCGCGTTGGTTTTTTTAAAAACTTTGAAAATATTATCTTATCAAATCTATTAGATCTAATATGTTTATAAGTCCTGTAGATATTTATATTTATATCAGCATTATATATTATATATTTTGTTGGAATTACAAAAGATAAAATAAACTATATTTCCCATTTTGTAATACGTCGATTTTTTTTAGTCATAATTATGTGTTAATTAGAATTAATTGAGTTTAATTAAGGATTAATTTCCTTAATTAATTTGATAATGAATAATTAGACATTCCTCTCTTATCAGTTTGAGTATATGTTTATGTTAGTTGTTGTGTTGATTTATTTGAAAGTTAAGAATTTGAGTGTTTTAAAATTTAGAGCTCCTTCCAATCTAAAATTTCATATTCCCTCCCAAAAATTTAAAGTTTCAAAACACCCAATATCATGTAAATTATTTGAATTCATGGTGCAAAGGAATGTCATTTATTTATTGTCTTGTAATTATTTTGTTTATTTCATGAGATTGGAAGTAAATTACACTAATACCCCCTAACCCCAACTTAATACCCATAGTACCCTTAATGAAACATGACACAATGCAACCTAACCCCTTTTTCTTATGTATAGCCACGACCTCCCTCATTCCCACTCTCACTTTGCATTTTCTTTCTCTTTTTCATCTTCTTCCTCACTTTCATTCCTATCCACACCCACCAACTCCATGAAACTCTAGCACCTTTCTTCCCCAACACCTCCCTAACATTCAAACACTAAACCCCCATCACCATTGTAAGGAAAAGAGCTCTTCCTTTCCCCCATTTTGTAGCTGTTGGCCGTGGACACCAAGAAACAAATGGAGGAGATTTTCAGCCTCCTTCCACCTCCCCAAGCTCCCAAACATCGCTTTCCTTGGGCTCCTTCAAGTAGGTAAGGGGTTGTATGTTAAACCTTCCATTTTTGTGTGTTTTTGAGCTCTAAAATTTGGTTGTTTGGTGTGATATTGATGATGTAAAATGAAGTCCGAAAATGATAGTTTGATTATGGGGTTTGTGTTCTTTGATTTGGGTTGATGAAAATGAGGACTTGAGCTTGTGTTCCTTACATTTTATTTTCGGATTTACTGTGTCAATGGGTATTTGGGAGTTGTTTAGCTTGCTAATTGTGGTGACAATGCATAAATAAGAGTTGTGACTCATGAACATTGATGTATGGTTGCTAAAATTTAAACCAAGAGCCATTTCATGCCTTTATTTTCATGTTTTTGTTGCTGTAAAAATTTTATGGTTTGAGGGCTGTTTTATGCAGAAAAATTGAAGGAATTATGTTGGGTTTAATTGCTATAAGTGTAGGAAAATTTTCCAACTCTTTAGCTTTATAGTTCATGTAAGTTTCCAACACCTTGCTAGCTATTGTGGGCTATTATATGTCTTTTTTTTTTTACATTTGTGCTGCTGCTTTTTCTGTTTGGGAGGGCCAAAAAGAGTGAAAACATGAGAGTTTTATATTGGTTTTAAAATAAATAAGTGCAGAAATTTTTTTTTTATCTCTTTAGCCTTGCATCTCTTGAATAATTTTCAGCACTTTCTAGGGGCCTATTTGGTTCAAGTTTTCAATTTTCAGTTTTTATTTTCAGTATTTCAATTTTTAGGATTTTGTGTAGGAAATATTGAAAATGAAAATGAAAACTAGAATTTGTAGGCCTGCTTGATTTGAGTTTCCAGTTTTTAGTTTCATTTTCAGTTTTCTAGTTTTTAATATTTTGTGAAGGAAATACTAAAAACTAGAAATGAAAAATGAAAAGTGAAATTTGTAGTTTCAGAATTTTCAGTATTTTCCTAACAAAATTTAAAAAACCAAAAAACTAAAAATGAAACTGAAAACTAAAAACTTAAACCAAACAAGCCCGTAGTTTTCAGAATTTTCAGTATTTCCTTTACAATATCTAAAAAACTTGAAAACTGAAAAATGAAAACTAAAAGTGAAAATTCAAACCCAGGCCCTAGCCTTTTGGGAGGGGGGACTAGTGGTGTTGAAATGATTAGGTTTAGGGCTATTTTTATGCAGCAAAAACAATGTTTGAGGATGGAAATTGGGTACTAAAGTGTAGGAATTTAATTGGGTGTTGTAGTTCCTTGAATATGTGCCTAAGGGTTGTCCTTTTCATGATATTTGGAGAACTAAGTGCTGGAAAGTTTTCCAGCAACTATAGTTCAATGATAAGTGATATTTGCGATCCTAAATGAGGAGTCTTGGTCAATTTGAGTACTCCAAGTCATTGGGTGTTTGAATGTGTTCTTTTGGCCATGAAATGTTCTATAAGATGGTGTTAGATTGCTGAAAAATTTTCAGCAAGTTATTTTCTCATAAAGTGGCAATTTGGATTTGGTTCTTGTATCCTTGACTTGTGTTTGGTGTACAAGTATTAGAGTGTAATGAGTATGCATTTAGATTGAGAATTTGGAGTCTTGAACTACTTTATTTGAATTATAAGATAAATGTCTGGTTTGAGTTGAATATTTTGGCATGAATGTGTTGTTATCTTGAAGTTGTGAACTTGGATTACTTATATGTGGATGGCATTAGAAATGGTATTGTGATTCTATTATTGGATTATGTGACTAGATGAACGCTAGCTGGGTCCAGTCCTTTTTTTGACATTTGGTTTAGGCACGTTTATGTATATGCATTGAGTTCTCAAATTGAAATGTTAAATTGTTAAAAATTGTATGATTAGAGTATACGCATGGGTGCATCTCATGGACTACATGATATAGTTTAACTCATTCTAACGCGAAGTGTGAATTGGAACGTTAGCATGAGTTAGGATTATGTTCCATAGGCCTCTGAATGCAAATTGAAGCATGTTGAAAATAAACTCTAAGCTTTGTCATTGACATGCATGAAAGTTGTGCTTATGTCTCCTAATGACTTACGAGATGTTCTATTGTGTAAGTTGAGCAGGAGTTCTAAGCTTGTCATTTCAATGCATAAAGGTTGTGCTTATGTCTCCTAATAATTTATGAGACTTTCCATTATGGTGAAAAGTAAGATGTGAAGAAGTTAAATTTAAAGTTTAAGTGAAGTTCCCCATCTATTCCCCATTTAAATCTAATGATAGCTAGTTAGGTTGAGCTCATCGTAGGCGATAGGCAATTTGAAGTTTAGGTGAGTTAAATCACTAGGGTGGTGATGTGGTTGGCCTAGGTGACAGGGGAGAAAGTTCTCCTTCTATCCCTATTTAAATCTAGCGATGGCTAGTTAGGTTAAGCTCATTCTAGGTGATAGGTGATTCAGAGTTTAGGTGAGTTAAATCACCTGGACGGTTATACGGTTGGATAAGGTGACATGAGAGAAGGTGATATATTGAAGGAATTAAAGTTACTACACAAAGTGCTAGAGAAAGTGTTATGTCTTGATTCTTTTACTCTTTCATGCAAATTCTCTCTATGTGATTTATATGCCAATAATGTCATGTTCTCTAGATTATTATTTGTTAATCAAGAATTATTACAAGACTTAAAATATGTGTCACTTCGAGACTTTTATTTGCGAACTAATTAAAATGAATTGAGGCATGCTCACTTATTTTGTAATTAAACCAAAGTGACTTGAGACGACAATGATGGCATTTGAATTGTTTTATTTAATTACTGAGATTCCTTTGGATTGTCACCCTTTTTCTTTTCCGTGTTGTTTTCAGACGAGGCGCGAGCTAGGATGTTGGAGTCTCTTGAGTTCTTGAACTTAAAGCTAGCCCATGCTTAGAGACTTATTTATTATCTTTTATATATCTTGTAATTGTCCCTTGAGCATGTAGATTATTGACTCTCTTTTGTGTTTTCCTTATTTTGTGATCTCTACACCATATGGATGACTATATCGAAACCAAGCTTATTATCGGCTCTTAGCTAGGATTTATTATGGTTTGTTCTTTATCAGGATTATTAAGTTATGTTCAGGTGGCTTGTATTAGGATTGGTTGTCCTTCATGGACTCATGCTCCTTTATGATATATGAGTACCTTATTTATGTATTGATGTGATGACATGTCCTGTTAAATGTTTATGATATCCAGGATTTGCTCTGTTATGTGTTTATTATTATGGAATCGTTATTTTGTTCATAGGTTGTGTTAGTTACACATTGGCGAATGAGGCTACTTTTTTAAGTTTTCAAAAAAAAAATTATTATTCGCTATTTTCTGCTAAAGTATTTTCAAGAAAACTAAACTTTCATAATCAAAATCGAAGAAATATAATAATTAGCAAATTATGACGTATGTATAAGAGGTTAATAATTAGGGTGTTATACTTTTCACATATGTTCTTTAGAAATTGATTTTACTATAATTACTAAGGTTACGTTAAGATTTATTTAGATATCTATAATTTATATTTATGCTATAAATATCAATTAGGATTTGAGAATATATATGCGCGTGCACACACACACACACACACACACACACACACACACATATATATATATATATATATATATATATATATATATATAGTATAATATAATACAATACGAAGTATCAGTTTGATGTTAGTTCATTCCTTTTATCAAAGATTGTAATTATTCTATACAAATTTGATTATTAGTGTATATATATGGAATATTTCATAGATATTTACTTCCGTAACAATGATGTTAGCATAAATTATTTCATATTGTTAATAGATATACTTTTTCAAGTATTTTATAAAACAATCAAATACTTTCAATAATATAAATATATAGAATTAAATGAATACGTTAGAAAAATATGATACATATCAATTTCATAAATATTTGAATACAGACAAATCGATACTTAAAGATTTTGAAAATATTTGACAATTAACCAAAATTATGAACATTATGATTTGGAAAATATTTTCTATTCGTTGATGAATTATAATGATATTTATTTGAAGATATTATATATTATTTATATTTAGACTAAAACCCCAAGTTGGTCTCTAGGTTTATAATGGGGATAAATTAGTCCTCAATTTAGAAAATCCCATATTAGTCCCTCAAATTTTATAAAAGAGGACAAGTTAGTCCCTCATTCAAATTGTTGTTTGAACTTTAACAGAAATATCCATGTATTCTAACTACTTATGTGTACTGTTAATTTTCACAGGACGTCATAACTTGCTTCATTTCTCCGTTTTGCACAAAATAAATACCAACTTAAAAAAAGGTCTAAACGATTTCATTTAGAGAAGTGAGAAAAGTTAGGATCCACCATGAATGTTAACAGTACATGTAAACAAGTTAACAATATGCATAAGTAAGTTAACAGAATACAATTTATACGACAATTTTATAGAGGGATAAACTTGTCCCTTTTTATAAAATTTGAAGAACTAATATGAGATTTTTTAAACCTTAGGGACTAATTTGTCCCTTATTATAAATCTAGGGACTAACTTGGGGTTTTAGTCTTATATTTAACATATATTATTAATATGATTTGTCCCATATTATTTCAATAGAGATATTAGATATTATTTAAGAAGTTATTAATGATTAAAATTCTATATAAAATTTCCTGATCATATAAATTATTATTATTATTATTATAATAATATAAATAATGTTAATATTGGAACATCATGGCTAGATTTGTTTGTTAGAAAAGAAAAAAAAAAGGAAAAGTACATAAGAAAATTGGAAGTGGAAGAATGCATGATTTATTAATTAATTTAAATTAAATCGTATATTTTGGCCATTGCTATAAATGAGGTATTGCAACACATACACATGGATGCAGAACTCCTTTTGTTTCAGGTTTAAAATTTTATACCACTAGTATATATTTGATGTATTATAATACTCTTAAGCAATCTTCTAAGAATCCTAGTCGCCTAAGGATTTTTTTCCTAGAGAGGAAAATATGATTTCTCTCAACTTTCTTCGATTAATCTCTTCCGCTAGATGCTCCCATCCATATCCTTACATGGGTTATGAGTTTGGCAAATCTTTAGGCTATTGTGGTATAGTTTTCTCTTTTCATTCAATTCCCAATCAGAAGGTGTCACTAGTTCAAGTTATATTATATTTCAAGAATATATGATTTTATATGACATGATATGAATCTTTTCATTAGAAAATAGGTTGACAGTTATCATGATTTCACAGTTAAAAGTATTATTTAATTATCAGATATGAACAGGCAAGACATCATAGAACAACTTATACAAATATTAGAAAATATTATTATTTTCTATTTAGTATAATATGACCCAGCTAGTTACCATAAAACATTCATAGCTACTTAATAGTTACCATATGAATAGCAGTTAGAATAGTAAGGACAATTATATCATTATGCAACTTTCAATTATATATATAAAGCCCCGCCTAATATTAGAAGCCAGTTAAACAACAATTCAAATGCCCAATTAAAATAAGAAATAATAATGTTTAACATGATAAGATTTAGCCAGTTGATAAATAGTAGCCAACAACTAAGTTGTACAAACAAATTAATACATACTTGTTATATATTGTAGGAATAAAAGCCAGAATAATAAGAATGGCGTAGTAACAATTAAAGTTTAATTAATAGTTATTAGGTAACATAATAGGACATAGTCAATTACTAAAAAATTAATTAATAGTTTTCACAGCCTTTACGGCTAAATTATGAATTAATTGTTAAAGTATACGAAGTGTTCAATATAGCAAAATTAGCTTCAGTTTCATGGATATCAGTAAACTATTATCAATTTCTAAAATTAATTTATTTATATAGTATGAGATAACCCAATACTTTCTTGGCAATAAATAAATAGGTGAATGATAATTAATAGGTAAATAATAATTAAAGGTTCACGTTTACATTGTTATAATTGTTACTAGTATTGCTATTAATTTGCAAGTGTATTAGTATATAGTATGACATAAACTTTCTACGATGTAATACTTAATATCTAAATTATTATTTCATTAGTAGCAAGCATAATACAAGGAATAAGTTACAATGTTTGAATTTATTGTTGATTCAGTTAGTTTATGTATGTTGAGATCAGTATAGTAGAATTACAACATATTTTGGAAAAGTCATTAACCATGGTACACCCAGCTTCAAGGAGACAGTGTACCAAGCGGCCATGGAGGGTCTTATGAGATGTTAACATTGGTATACGATATACCAAGCGGTCATGGAGGCAATCCTATAAGACTTTAATCTTGGCATACCTGGCTCCATGGAGGCGGTATGTCAAGCGGCCATGAAGGCAGACTTTCAAAGGCCAGAAGTTTGGGACCTAGTGAGGTGCCCAAAGAGAATAGAGTTATTTACAGATAACTATTGTCATTCTTATGTGTGTGTGTGTATATATATATTCATCATGTTTAGAGTACTATTATTTATGATTCAAATATACTACAGGATATAGTCTTTAAGAGGACAAACCCATAAGTAAATGTTTATGGTGAAAGTGAATGATAATGAATATGAATTCAGTTTTAAGTTAATTTCCTTTAAGTTAATTTTTACTTAGTTAAGACAGGAATTGAATTGAATGTCTATAAATATTATTATTTTTATTATATAATTATTTGCATGTCCATGTTGCATGTATGTATTATTATGTAATTCCTTGTTGTGCCATGTGAGCTATAGGTCTCATTGAGTTTTGATGAACTCACCCTTCTCTTTTCTTCCCCCCTTATAGTTATAGTTGCATATCTAATTATTGTTCATACTCAGCCTTAGTAGCCTTGCAGTTATTCCAATGGTGAGCTGCACTTTGTAGTGAAGTTTAGATTAGGATCATGTTAGAATAGAGTGCTCTAGTAGTGTGTAGGCAGGGTCCTTAGACATCATTTAGCATACATGATTATTTTAAGATTACGTTATCTTGTCAAAATGATATGATATGTAATTTCTTTAGGAACAAGATTTAAGATTGTCTATTTCAGTTATGGATTTTGGAACGATTTGGAAGAATTATATATTTTATGAATAAAGTTTTCAAGAAGTTTTAAGGATTATTTATTTATTTATTTTTATGATTTATTATGACCATTAATGTAGTAATTTACTATGCATGATTATAAGAAATTAACTCTAGAAGGCTTCCATAAGGGACAATATCCTTTATATGCTAGTCATGATTTTTGGGTTGTGAATTAAATATAGTCATCCAGCAAAAGAAATGTACACATAAACATAAACAATAGTCTCATGAAATCTCTTCTAAGCTATGCCTACCCAGATAAGTTTAAGTAAAAGATGACCCCAAGGTCGACTAAACAAAATGGGAGCTATTGTGGCAACATATCTACACTAGTGCTCCAAATCCCACCGTTGGCTCCCAAGACAGCACTCCTAGAAAGGAGGAAGGTGAACATGGACATTGGCAAGATTAGTAACAATAGGAGACGAGGTTGGTTAAACATAAGTGCCTCTATGCAGGCGCATAGCTCCTCTAAGCGACGCGTAGCTCCCTTCAGGCGTGACATCATAGCCTCACTATCGCTACCACCTTCCATCTCTATAGGGATAGAGGAAGAGAGCCACCAAATGAATGCTATGATGGTGACTCCTCTGTTTAACCAAAGAGACCGGGGAAGGGGGTAAGGTGGTAAGCGAGGAACATAGTCAGGTGTTTAAGCATGACAGATGTAGCAGGGCAAACAGGAGGAATCCTTTATATATGGGCACGCATGCTCAAAATGAAGTCAACAATAAAGGTAGTTGACATAGAAAACCAAAAGCTAGTGACGGGTGGGGGGACGATCTAGGAAGACAAAGCACCACACTAAACAAGGACTGAAGAAATTATAAGGCTGGTTACCCAGGTCGTAATGCAACTCCCATGATGGCATGTCAATGTTGAGGACAAAGGTCGCCATCATCCTCTGAAAACGAAGATGGAAATGAAAGAGAGGGAGTGTGAAAGTTACATAAGAATCTTAGTAAGGTTTTCGCCTCCACACAAGTGTCATTGTCAACATCCCTAGGAACCTTGGGTTTCATTATGAAAACGTGGATATAAATAAGATTAATTTATTAAGTTTCAAAAACCATTAGCCGAGGTTCGTGTCTTTTAGCATGGATCTTAATGTCATTGATGCATCATACCATATCATGAATGCATGTCAATATCGTATGCAACACTCCAAACATGTAATAACATAATATAGAAGCATAAGGAAACATAAACAACTATGACAGACAATTTTCCTCTTTTTATTTCTTAGGTGACTTTAATTTTTTAATCTTTCATAAGGGCCACCCTAATACTCTATCCCTTTTGAGAGTTCTAAGGCTATGAGCTCATACCTAGCTAGTCATCACCAACTTACACTTATCCTCTGATAGGATTTTCCTAACCCTTGGGCTAGGTTAGGGGCCATTGAATTAATTTCTGTCAAGCTTAGCCCATACGAAAAGATCATATCCTTGGATCACCTTATGCTAGGTCTAACTCATACGAAAGGATCATTTATGATCTTTTTATGTCACCTTTAATATTAGTGTATCAATAAGAGATGCAAACATGAGCATATAATTACAAATCTTCATCATGGCTTATAATATTTTCAAGCTCATTGATTTCACAATTTCTCAGTCCACAAATTTGGTGGAAATCCAGGAGGATAATGGTTATGAACGGAGTTCCTCAAAATTTGTTTCCTATCAAATCACATATTATGCATCTTAATTATTCATATGTAATCACAACATGCCACAATCATCATTTCATTAATCACATAAGCATGCATCTCATACTTGCATATATCCATAAGCATGTTATCATCAATATCTTATTGAAATATAAACATGCTTCTACCTAATTGTCAAAGATCAAGGGACTGGACTTAGCTAATGCATATGCTATGGTCAACAAGATATATATAACAATCATCAATTCACAATTTAAGATTTCAAGCATGCATAGTCATCAATTCACAACTTCGCATAATATTCTCAAGCCATTCAATTAGCAATCAATTCACACAATTATAATCAATATAGTAAGCCAATCACAATAATATAATCAAACTATTGCAATTTATAACATATCCATAGAGGGTAAAAACTAAAATTTTCATAAGTATATGGGTTAAAGTGTAAATTTCTAATCTTAACACTTTTCTTAAAATTAATGATCATTAAAATTAGTTTACATTTTTTAAAGACCAAATACCACTTTAATATAATTTTAAAACAACTTTAAGACCATTTTGGGCCCTTGGCCAAAATCATTAAGCTTTTGGAGTTTAAAGTGTAAAATTCACTTTTTGATGCTTGGTTAGTTTCAACACTTCTAAAAGCCCTTTTTAACATTTTCAAAGACACTTTATATGCATGAACAAATACAAGGCAATTTTATACTCCAAATATACCAATTTGTCCGAAAAGCATATATGAGTAATTTCTAAGTGCAATTTTTCACATTTTGTAAAACTATCAAAGCTTATTTTTAAAAATCCTTTTAAACACCTAGGATGATATAAATTTTTTTTACAATAGTTCCTAACATCCCAAACACCCCAAAATAGTAAAGAATAGTAGCTTATGGTATCAAACAATGGAAAAATGTTTAAAATACGGTAAGAGTTAAAAATTACATTATTTTTACCCTTCTCTAGTTACTAGTGTTTTTCAAAAGCTACCCTAAGACACTTTAAACACTAGAAATCATTTTCACACTTATCAAAACCAACTTTGGACTCATAAATAATGTTCAGGCCGAAAATACATACATATAGAACCATCATGTTCAAAAATTACACTTACATCCCTTATTACTTTCTAGAACTTTAAAAAAAAAAATTTCTCTTAAACACTTTAAACACAAACAAAATTTGAATGAAATAAAACCAACTCCAAGCCCTTCAAACATACTTGACCGAGACACATACTCATGTGTGTAGGAAAGTCCAAAATTTTATATCTTATATTTAAAATATTCAAGACACTAGCTTAGACTCATTAACACATCAAGCAATGAAACCAACTTTTTTTAAGCCCTTAGACTATGCAAAACCGCCACCTTTCACCCTTATTTCCATTCTTTAAAAAATCATTTTTCTTAATAAAAAATAACCTTGAGGCTAAAATAAAATATAAATCACATAAATAACACTTTTATACATAAAGGCTTAAACTTTATTGAACAAAAATCCAAATGAACACTTAGAATGGTAAACAACCATCCATAAATATTGTTAACTGATTAAATTTAAAGTTAAAGCATGGCAACTCAAGAACATAAAAAAGTGTTTAACTTTAACCTTTCAAGCTACCAAAAATAAAACATTTTCTCGTAAAATATAAAATGCACGAACTTTAGCCCTCAAGAGGACATGATCAAGCTTTAGAGTTTCTCTGTTTATGGTTCTAGAACCTTGCTCATGTAGAATCATCATCAAGCTCATTTATTCAACAAAAAGTAAACAAATAAAAGAAATGTGTATTCTTTTCTCTTTTTAGAAATAAAAAAGATCAAGCCTCAAGTTTTAGAATTGTCAACATGATATCTCATAACTATCATCAAAGAGCTATCATCATCAAGCCATAGCTTTTTTATCCTCAACCAAAAACAAAAAGAAAAGAAGAGGAAATAAAAAGAAAGCATTATAAAAATCCCCACCCAATGATGATTCTTGCTCAAGGATGTAAAAAGGATAGTGCTTGCAAGTGAAAAGAGAAGAAAATCTTCTCTTAGACCAATATATAGGTTCAATAAAGAGGGAAAAGGGAGGAAAGATGAGTATTTGTGCTGGTTTGGTTAGTGGAGGGTGGAGATTATGTGTTTGAATGGTGATTCATGGTGAGTGTTTAGTTGTTTGAAGCTTTGAGCTTTGTTTCATGAACAAAACTGGTGTCTTTGTAAAGAAGAAGAGAATAGTTTATACTTGGGAGAGAAGAGAGGATTTTTGTATAAACTTGGTGATTAAGTTGTGTAGAAAAAAAATTAGAACTTGGTCACCAAGTTTATGCAAAAATCCTATCTTCTCTTCACGAAACATGAAGACAATTGGTGTATGTTTGTGTTGAAAACAAAAATCAATGTGCTTGTTTGTGTTTAGGCAGTGACCTTTAGGGGCTGGTTAAGTAGGATATTTTTGTGTGTAGAAATTATGGTTGTGTGTGTGTTTAATTAAAAGAAATATTAGGAAATGGAAATAACATGTTGAAGACATTTTAATCTCTAGTTAAGGGGCTTCAGTCATAGCTTTAGTGGTCTAACCTTAATTAATTTAAATTTCAAGTGTGACATTATTCCTGATCTCATGGGAAAGAAAAAGTGATAAAGTAACTTTGTCTCCTTGTCCTTTAATGTGATGATATCATCATGTCACACACTTGCTAATGGGGATTAAGAGTGGGATTAAGCTTGTTTAATCATTCTTGGGCCTAAATCAACCTAAAATAATTATCTTTACCCAAAATTTATTAATAAAAATAATTAATCTTTAATTTGAGTCTACAATTACCAATATACCGTAAATCACCTTAATAAGCTGAATGAGCATTAACTAGGGGTAAAATGGTAATTTTATATCAAACTTCACTAGAACTCATCCAATCATCATATATTTCCTTAAATGATCATATCCAACTCCTGGGTGATGACTGGGTTTGATCATCACTTAATCTCGCGTTAAATTACCTAGGGGCATTTTAGAAATTTCACGCATGAAAAATTGACAATTGTAATTTTCACACCAATTACTATCCAAAACACATAAATCCCCTTCAAACATTAAACTAACCCCTTGGAATAATCGGGATTGGCCAACCTGAATTTCGTGCAAAAATAACCTTAAGGCATTTTGATCATTTTGCATAAAAGGGAAAATCGAGGCGTTACACTAACACTCTTAGGAGACTTCCACTTCTTGATGTTGGACTTTGGGTTAAATCCCAACAAATCCTCCCCTTAAGCCAAAGTCCTATAAAAAATGACTACAACAACTGTCTCCACAAACATTCTTCTTGCAAAATACTTGTATTTCATAAGTATTCAATGGTACAAACAAGAGCCATACTTGCTCCCGTCACTTGTACTGCGTTGTACACACCGTTTGGACTCCACATTACCATGAAGACTTTCAATGTGGGCTATTTTCACTTACCTCATTGTTGCTCATGAAACACACTGCTAATCTCCCATTGTCAGGAAGATTTTCGACACAAAGGATCCCACACATGGATCCACAAATGACCATTTCCTTTAATACTTGATCAAGCCCAACTAACTCAAACCATTGGTTGTTATACCACTCGTTGGGCAGTGGAAGTGAAACAAATATAAAAAACAAAATCCCTTTTCTAGAGACAATAATGCAAAGAGAAAAACAATATAAAGGAGACAATTTAATGTGGTTCGGCTTTAATTGCCTACATTCACAACCGCTATATGGAGTTCCAAAATCTTTCACTATCAACAACTTTTAAACAATTGAAGTTGCAATTTATCATTACAAAATTTCAGCACATAAATAGCTCCTAAAAACTACCCATGTGGATTACTTTCACTCTTAGAGGATGATTGAATCCAACAATTATCAAAGGCCATGTTTATAAGCCAACACTCTTATGAGGCTTCCACTTTTTCTCGATGTGGGACTTTGGATTAAATCCCAACATATATAAGTTATTTTATATGTAGTTTTTGTACTTAAAATGTGAATTTAATGTATTCTGTAAAAAATGTAAAGTTGAATGTTTTATTAATTTAACTATGAAAAATGAAAAAACATAAAACAACTATGAAAAACAAGGAAGGGTATTTTTATGAAATTAGTAACTAGGTTATTTATTGAGTGGAGGTGATGATAGATTAAAAGGACAATAGTCTTTTCCTTTATCTTAAAAGGACAATCAATAGTCTTTTCCTTTATCTTGACAAAATTTTATTTTTTAAGTTAGAAATATCAATATTTAGATAAGATAGATTCTAACTAATCTTCCTTAAATTGGTCGACATATTATGGAAGTAGAGTTAATCCATTTCTATTTTTTCATTCACAAAATTTGAATTTAAGACTTTAATTAAAGGGAACCATAGTTGAACTGCTAAATTAACCAAATAGATGTTTTGTTAACTCAAATTTTAATTTTGAATAGCCTTTTAATTTTATTTTGTCTATATTAGTTATTATAATTAATTTTTATGATCTTAATTATCATGACCCAACTCAGGCCATGATTGAAGTGTAGGAACATGTTTCCCAACAAGTCTTAACATACAAACTTTTTTAGAAAAATGGTCATAGTCCCCTTATTTTTAAGGCATTTACCAAATACAATAATACCCTGTAAATAACAACAAATAAATCCACAAAATTTGGGCATCAAGCATTGTAAAAATGCACTCTTAACAAGTAATACTACATCTTAGCAGAAGTTCAATAAATTTTTCAATTTGCAAAACAATCAAAACAAGTTTATTGGATTTTAAGTTCAAACATAATATCAAATTAAGTTCATATATATATATATATATATATATATATATATATATATATATATAATAAGTTACACGTGTAACTTTAAACAATTGTTGCATCATTGAATAACTTTTTGTTGGTGTAATTTTTTTATAGAACTTACCATTGGATTAGAAGTACGTCATATAGATCATGCCCATAAATTTTCAAATTAATCTAAAGCTATTTGGTGTAGTTTTCATGTACCTCAAAATCAAAGCAATATACGTGTTCAAAATGAACAAGAATAAGAGCTATATGATTACATTATTATTAATATTAAGTTTTTATGAAATTTAGCACAAATGATCCTTAAGATATGCAATTGCAATTCAATAGTTGGATAAAAAAAATCTTATAGAAAACTATAAGTGGTGTAACAATGCTTAAGTTATATTGGTATAACTTAATCCTAATTTACCTCTCTCTCTCTCTCTCTCTCTATATATATATATATATATATATAATATATGAATTCATTTATATCAGGTGTAAGTCTTGGAATACTTACACTTTTCAATAACTTTTTTATGGTATAAAATTTTATCAATCCAACAGTTGAATTAAAAAGTTCTTATCTAGTAGATCAAATATATAAAACATTATACAATTTGAAAATGAATTGATATTTTATCATGCCACTTTATTTTGATAGATAATATATTTTTGAAAATACAGATAAATATGAACCATTAGAATATATACCTATTGTTATTTGTTTTTATTTCTTTCTAAAATTTTCATGCTTAATCATCAATATAATGTCACATAATTCAATGGTTGCATCAATTACATTCAATTTGTATGAAGAGTTATTAAAATGTGTAAGTGTACAAGGTTTACACCTAGCATAAATAGATCCCATATGTGTATGTGTATGAGTGTATGTATGTAAAGATCATTTGTGTCACATTTCATAAAATTGAACATAAATAAGAATGTAATCATTTAGCTCTTATTCTTGTCAAAATGTTACATTGATTTTGAGGTACATTAAAACTACACAAAATGATCTTAGATTAATTTCAAATTTTATAGGCATGATCCAATGGTGAATGTCTAATCCAATAGTGGGTTTCGTAAAAAGATTACACTGAGGAAAAGTTATTTAACATGTAATACTTGCTTAAAGTTACATTGGTATAATTTGATCCTAACATACACACACACATATATAATTCGAGGACTTTGGCTATGACATATGGAGCAACTGATATTCTAATTGGTCTTAAACTAAAACTAAAGGGATCCAATATGAAGAAGAAGGTCTTTCTAAGAAGGCTCACTAACTCAAAAGTTAGTTACTGTGGAGTCAACGGATTGAAACCAAAAGCAACACTTGTATCTGAAAAGAGGAGAGGCAACAGGGTGAGTTATACAACTCAGTGCAAGACAAAGCATAATTAGCCCTTATGAAAATATGATAGTGCAATTCCAAAATGCATAACGAACAAAAAATACATTAATGACAATTTAGAAGTTATGAAAATACTTGGTTCGGTTAAATCCAAGATAATTGCAAGGGTGGCTCTTAAGTGGCCATTCATTTGTGTGATTCTATAATCCATTTTGCACAACTATGTAGTAACCATGTAAATAATCAGGTTAAGGTGCACCTAGGCTAATGCCTATTATCATTAGCTACCCTGTCAAATATTTCCCAAAACCATTTTTATACATATATGGCCTCACATACATATTTACATAATCATAGCATTTCCAATGTCCATGAATAATTAGTTATCTAGTTTAGGAAAAAGCCTTTTTTATTTTATTTTTTTTTATGAAATTCTCTTTTCAAATATGCAAATGGTCATATCAAATTAGGAAACATTTACATCAAAATCTCTATATAGTTTAGAAAAACTTTTTTCAAGTATTTCTTTTCTTGAAAACATATCACATCATAATACCATTTATGCCTTAACCCATTTTCCTTTCCTAATAGCAAGACTAAAGCTGTCACAAGGATATATTAGAATTTATCGTGTGAGCATAAGTAATAAAACAATGCCAATTATCATAAAATTGACGAGATAATTTATAATAGCTTTTCCTACTATATTAGAGGTAACTAGAGATGCCAAGTCTACTCACAAATTGTTCCCAAGAGCTGAAGATCAACTCCCAAATATCATCAATCCAATGATTGATACTCAATTCTATAAAACTATAGGAACAAGACAAATACAATATTATGAGCTAACAATGTTATCAATATACATTAGCTGAAGATCACTTTTGTGTTTTGAAAAAGCTTTTGAACTTAAAAGTTTTGAGTGACAATGCACTGGCGATTGGCAGTGACAATGTAGTGGCGATTGGAGGCGTGATAGTTGGTATGGTTATGAGGGAGAGACAACAAATTGAGAGAGAGGGAGAGGGTGTTTGTGTGCATAAGGAAGAAGAAGAAAAAAAAAAGGTAATGGAGAGAAGAAAAGATGGAAAGAGAAGAAGGGAAAAAGAAAGGAAAAAAAGAAAAAAGAAAGAAAAAAAGAAAGTGGATTCCACCTACTAAACACTGTCTCAAAAATAAATTATTTGCCTTAGATTAAGCCAACCATGGTTCTCATTATTTAATTTCACATACTCACAATTATTTTTAAGACAAATAAATTTAATTTTCTAGGTTACCATATAAACAATACTTTTTCTCATGTAGCATGTAGCTGATGTACACTCCATATTGCCTTTTCTAGTTATCTATTTTAGATGTTAACTTTAAGGAAGTGGTAATTTTCACACTTTATTGTCAATTATTAATTGTCCTAAAATGTCATTCATTCTTCTTCCATAATTAAACTAGCTAGTGCTTATACCCATTCACTGTCATTAAGTGGCATTCTTGCAGCCCACATAAGTCCAGTTAACAACTCAACTATGATTGTGCAGTGCCACCACGAACATCCTCTGGGTGTCACTATTGATTGCTGAAGCAAGTTGGATGTGACAAGCTATGGAAGGAGTTGAAGAGGTGATTGCCACAGTGGTGATGGACATAGGGATGACAAGGACCCTGCTAGAGCCAATGGTAATGATGAAGTAGGGCTCGTCTTAGCAAGGAGCCACTCAATGATCTGAAGAAGTTGAGGATCAGTTCTGAATAAGATTGAAGAAGACCGCTTAAATTCTACTTGAAGATTATAGAATAAAGAGCAAAAAGTAACTTTAACAATGTTAAATTTATATTTTAAAGTAGTGGCTTATAGTTGGATTTTTTGGGTGTTGATTATAGGTAAGAAAGCGCACGAGAAGGGGAAGTTGAATCATGCCTTCCCTTTTCTTTTCTTGTTTTGACTTATGAAAAACTTACTCAAGAAACTATCAAGTTATGAGCTTGAAGTGCAGTGGAAACATTGTTAGTGACTTCAGAAAGTGAACTTTCTAAACCAAGAAAATAAATAAACGTAAAAGAGAGTTTTCCAAAACTACAAAGTAAACAAATCAAATGCAGGAGTAAAATAAGAGATGAAAAAGAAAGGATATCCTGCTTAAGAGTTTTTATAGGTTTCGCTAACCTACATCTAGTTCTCAACAACCATTGAGTTCCACTAAAATCTTCTTCACCAGAGAAAGCACAAGGATAGTCTTTATAATAGTCTTCCTAAGCTTTTACCAGTGACCAGTAGACAATCCCTAATGTAACAAACTAAGTAGTTATTCACCAGTCTCTTCAAGCTGAACCAAGTAGTTATTCATCAGCCTCTTCAAGCTTAACCAAATAGTCTTTAGCTAACCTATCCAAGCTAAATTGAGACCAGTAAACACATTTATATCATGTTGCAAGTTGTCTTTGACTAGCCTCTCCAAGCTAAGCTTACACCGATCACTCCTGGATTAAGGATACAAAGGTTTGTGTTTGGGTTTGCAACTAAAACTAACCTACACTCAAGTTTTCATAAGATTTACAAAGAAAGTTCTGAGAAACACTTGAATGACTTCTTTCTAAATATTCTTCCTAGGAAAAACGTATGAACATGAAGGAATTTAGAAAGAAGATTTTATAATCAAAGGAAATGATTACTAGATGTAATGAACTTTACAAGAGGATGATGACAAATTTTTCCAAAGTTTTTGCTCTTTGTGAGCATCAATGTTTGTTCTTTGAAAGCACAACATCTCTATATATAGATAGTCTTCCTTGTGATCGTTGCCTCTTGATCAGATCTCCAAGTGACATGTGTTGATCATCCATTTGTGTCTTGGAAAAGCAATCTAGAAGAGTAACCTGTTTATTGTTAGAGCTTTTGCAGAATCCATTGTGAGATATGAGGTTTTGATGTTACTTCAAAAATTACTCTTACTTTCTAAAACATAGTTTCTGAACTCCTTCTTCTGAAGCTGAGGTAGGTTGACTATAGTGGCAAAAGAGATGACTTGTCAGTTTAGTCACTAGGTTTTGACTTTTGAATTTCAAATTTGAATTTAAAAAATTCCCTCCATTTCTTGTAGAGCACATACTTTCCTGAGTGTGATCTTTCTGATGTGTGGTAACATTTCTTTGATGATTCTTGAGTCTTCACGTCTTCAATCATGGCTTATTGATGAATGAAACATTGTGAGAGTGATGATTGAAGATTGTAGAACACGTTGGCTTCAGAGTTTGATGGATATTTTCCTTTATAGTGTACTTTCTGAAGTCCTAAAACTTGGTTTCTTGTACATGTCTTGATATCTTTATATCCTTCAAGCATGTATACTTACTTTGCATGATATAATATTCACTTCTATTAAGTTCAATATCTTTTATATGAGATAAATCATGTTTGCACATGTAAAGTAAAATTATTCTCATATTAAGTTCGTGCTATGCAATTCGAAAATAACCTGTGTGCTATGTCAAGAAACTCAAATAAGACATTAGTCTTTCTTCAAAATATTTTCTTTGAATTGGTTTTGTTGTCACTCAAAACATATTGTATTAAAGCTTTCTGAAGGGTTCTAAAGCTAACAATCTCCCCCTTTTGATGATGACAAACCAATTTAAAGAAAATCTTTTGAAGAGATGTTGAAAGAAATAGAATTGAATAAGTCATGATAATAACTATTCTTTCAAAACATCTTAAACTATAACTTTTAGGAAGTTCTTTTTTAAGGCATGTTAGGTTTTCAAACATTTTAAAGCATTAGGTAACCTATATCAGAAGCTGATAGTGGTTGTTTATGAAAAAACTTAACTTACTCAGAGTACTTTCTAGAGATGTATCAAAATGGTAATGAATTAGATATTATCGTTTAAGTTCTTTTAACACAACTAGCTTGATTTTCAGTTATTTAAAGAAACTTTCTGAAGTGAGCGTGCTTGAAAAGAAAAACAAGTAATACTTCTGATATTATCTCTTGATTAAACTTTTACACTGCTTTATCCAAACTTAATTTTGAAAGCTGATGCTCATGTTTATATAAGGAAAGTGTTAGCGCATATGAAGCAAGCAAGGCATGAATATAAGCTTTCAAATAAGTTTGCTCATGGATATATATATATTGCATGTAACCAAGCATAAAAAAAAATATTGTCTATATCATCCTTAAAGCAAAGAATCAGAGCAAAAAAAATACTTTTAAAGGAAATAGAGATGCAAAAGATCTTTGAATCTTTGAGATCTCCCTCAGTGCATACTCCCCTTGTTTTTCTCAACACAAGATTTTCTTTCTATTTATTCCTTTTCCCTTTTTGTCATAAAAAAAGGAGGTGTGCTTGAATCCAAGAACACCATTATCAGCCTTGGCACTTGACTTCATGAAGAATCTCTAGTAGAAGGGCTTCATGTCATCGTGATAAGGCTTCCATCTGATCTAGCTGGTTGTTGATTAGACGTTGTTCTCGCAGTAGCACTTGTACTTCTATAAAGCTTGGCTATGCCCCTGGTGCTGGTTGGCTTGAAGAGGCTCAGGACCTTGTATTGGAGATGGTTTAGTCATAGCAAGATTAAAGAAAAGAGCATCTACTTGAGGTGAGCTCTTCTTAGAAATGCCATCTGTTGACTCATTCTTTGAGGATATTTCCTTTTTAGAAGTAGATTTTGAATTAGAAGACTCTGAACTTGTATCATTTTTAGAGTTTGAGGCTATGCAATATTTAAAGGGTGAGCTCCCATATCTGATAATTATTTTGGGGCTTTTGCTTTCATTGGAGATGTCCCTAAGAGGAATGATCTTTTTTTTTTTTCCTTCCCTCATTCTCCTCTCCTGCCTTTTCAAGAGTTGCATCTCTTATTCTTCAGGCTCTATCTTCTAACACCAGATGAAGTAGCACGGTTGGTCTTCGTATGGTCTTGAAAGAGCTTAGAGAGTACTCAATTCCCTCCATATTCTCATACCACTCATTTTCCAGTGGGTATTGAAAGTATTCAAAGATTTTGATCAACAGAATCCCATAAGGAACAACAGTAGTTCTCTTTTTCCCTAGAGAGATGGCACTTAAAATATAGTCAAAGATTAGTGTAGGCAAATTTACCTTTCTTTTTGCCAGTAGACAAAATAGTAACATGCAATCCGTCCTAACCAATAGATGTGTGCTTCCAAGCCTTGGGAGTAGAGAAAATTGGATGAGGGTAAAGACTTGTCGCGCTTTGGTGTTTAACATGGCGGTAGTTATGTTGCAGGTTGATGTCTGGGAGAGCCAGTGATAGGTTTAGAGACTTCTGCTAAAACTTTGAGACCTAACCACCAGTCATTTCTGACATACAGATGATCCCATCACCAGGAGCGTGAATGATGTTGGAGAGGTCGATTCTCAGCTCTATATCAAAGCCTCTGACAAACAAGGCCAGGCACAGACTTGGATACCTGAAGCAACTGTGAATAGAAGGTTACCATTCCCATAAATACCTAATCAGAGAGGCTCAGGAACCTTCCTATCCCTGAAAGGAAATGAATTCTAGAAGGATAAGAACTTGAATCATGATCTCTTGTCAAAGCATTTTTCCTAAGGCAACTGGCCATCAAGAGAAGTTCAGCATAGTATTCCTGATGGGGAGGTTCATCAAACATGAGGGATATCCCTATGTTGGTAACACGTCCAGAGTAAGGTTTTCTTTCAGCCATTTTCCAGGTATGTGTATAAGGGAGTGCAAGAAGGTTGAGGCTTGAAGATGGTTTAGAGATAAGGATTCTTGATGGAATAAGATGTTTTGGTTTGCAAATGAGAGGGTTTGAGATGAAGGAAGTAGAATGGTTTAAGGAGTAAAAGGTAGAGGATGAAGGTAAAGAAGTGATATGTGAGGAGTGAGGGGTTATTTAAGTGATTTGACGTGACTACTGAAGGTGAAATAATGTAGAAGAGAAAGCTCAAAGACGTGGGAAATTTCCCGCCTTTTCATCTTTCTTCAAGAGAGAGATTTCTGACTTTTGAGATCACTTTATAAAGTTCTTACTTTCTAAGCTTCACTTTGCACTTTTTGAACCATCGAGACTCACATCATGATTTATCTTCATATTTTGAGAGTATGATTCCATTCATAAACTTTCATTAACTGATCCTTATCCTTTCTTTCTGAACATCCCATCTTCTTTCTAATCTCGCAGCTGAACACACTTCAATCTGATACTTGGTCTTGCAACTGATATCTCTTATTGGGCTTCAGCTTGGAGTTATGGAAAGAAAGAGAGTATTTAGAGATGATTTGTGTTTGAAAACTTATGCATATTTAAAAACACTTACGTTTAAAAGTTTTTTCAAAACACAAAACCGATCTTTAGCTAATGGCTTTGTGAATATATCTGACACTTGGTTTTCATATTCACAAACATTAACTCAACATCTCCTTTTTGAACGTGATCATGAATAAAATAATGTTTAACATCAATGTGCTTGGATCTAGAGTGTTGAACAGGATTTTTGGCAAGATTAATAGCACTAGCATTATCAGTAGATAAGGATTTTGGAATACCTCAAGTGATAATCTTCTAGCTGGTTCCTTATCCACAGCATTTGGGTGCAACAATTTGTAGTAGCTATATATTCAGCCTTAGTAGTAGAGAGAGCAATTGTATTCTATTTTTTGCATGACCATGTGATCAGTTTTTTTCCAAAGATGCAGCAACAACCACTGGTGTTTTTTCTTTAAACTCTCTCCCAGCGAAGTCAATATCACAATAACCTATAATCTCATAAGAAGTACCATTTTCTTACCATAAGCCAAGATTAGTAATACCTGATAAATATTGAAGAATTCTCTTAACAATATTTAAGTATGATTGTTTTGGGTTAGATTGAAATGTAGCACAAATTCCCACACTTTGTTGAATGTCTGGACTACTAGCTATAAGATATGGTAGTGAACTAATCATTCCTTGATAATTACTTTCTAAAACCTTGTCATCATTCTCATCAGAATCAATGATTTGAGATAGATGCATGGGGCTGCTCATTGGTTTAGCCTGATCCATATTAAATTTTTTTAAAAGCTCCTTTGTATATTTTTCTTGATGGATCATGGTTCCTTCCTTTTGTTGTTTTATTTGCAATTGAGGAAAATTTTCAGTTCATCCATCATATTCATCTCAAATTCACTCTGCATTAATTTTGAAAATCTTTCATAGAGAGATAGATCGCCAAATATGATGTCATCAACATATATTTGGACAATCAGAAAGTTATTATCTTGTTCAAGAGTAAAAAATGTTGTATCAATTTACTTCTCTTGAACCCATTCTTCAGCAAGAAGGCACTCAATCTATCATTCCAAGCTCGAGGAGCTTGGTTCAAATAATAGAGAGCCTTCGTTAACTTCAAGACATGGTTGGAAAGGTCTTCATTCTCAAAACCAAAAGGCTGCTACACAAACTTCCTCAGAAAGGAATCCATTTAGAAATGCAGGCTTAACATCCATTTGGTAGAGAATAAATCCCTTAAAGACGGCAAAAGCAAGTAGCATTCTAATGGGTTCAAGCCTAGCTCCTGGTACAAAGGTTTCATCATAATCAATTCCCTCTTTGTAACACCCTAATATTTAACCCAACACACCTAGGACGTATTAAGATTAATTATTAGTTATTACTTTCCTTTAAAACTTGTTTGTAAAATTACTTAGCGGAAAATACGGGTAATTTTTTTTTTTTAAACTTATAAAACAAAATGCGAGCCAATGCGTGCGACATGTGCGGACCGTAAAGCAAAAAGAAGGTAAATCATACAGAACAAAAGCAATAAAGAACACCTCAAACATAGGAACAATCATCATAATATTAATTAACATAGTTTAGTACAACAACTGAAATATAACATAAAGTCATACCCATATAAGTGGGCAGAGCTTACATTACATGAAATAGAAAGTACAAAAAAAGACAATAGGAAACATAAATAGTGAATACATGGAAAGCCCCCAAAAGATACACCCGACTAGAAACAAACCCTCCCTCTAAGCTTATGGATGACGCTAATCCTCGAACAGATGTAGCCCGCATGTAACGCCCGAATTTATGCTGTTAGAGTACAAATGATCGAAATGCCCCTGAGGTCATTTTTACCCAAATTAAAGGACAGTTGCCAACCCTCGAATGGGTCAACTCGATGTTTAAAGGGGATTATGCTGTTATGGATGATATCCGGAGGAGAGAACCTCGTTTTCTAAACTTTCGGCTCAAAATGACCAAAATGCCCCTCCTGTGTTCTACACGGGTAAAAGGTGCCGTTTGAGCCCGAATTTTCCAGGAAGTTTAGAATGATGTTTTTAAGTAATGATTGATGTATAGTTGAGCCCAGAAGGTCCAGGGCTTTAGCACAAAATTACCATTTTGCCCCTAGAACGTGTACAGTGAGCCTAATGACGCAATTAAGCAAACCTAAGCAATATTAGGCTCAAATCGAAGATTAATTTATTTCGATAATTAATCTAGAGTCAAAATGTTTTATTAAGGTTAATTAGAACCTAAGATTTCCTTAGATAAACTCTAATTGCATTCTTTAATTCAAGATTCCTAGTCATGGAATCTTGAATAGTATTTTCTCTCAAATTCCTTTAATTAAGGAATTGTGCCATACCTCATTTGACCAAAGGAATTATTTTAAATTACTAATCTAGTAAGATTACCCTCCTAATCAAGTCTTGAACCACCTTAATTAACCATTTTCTCACCTAAACACTTGCTTACAAACTCCTAATCAAAAGCCTAATCAAGGACACACCTAAACACACCATTAACCCACAATTAGAGGAACTAATTTTCCTCCCTCATGGCCTTGGATGACCGGCCACTCCACCCTTCCATAGCCCATCATGTGTTGTTTCAAATCACACTCAAGAGCCATACTTCAAGCCATGCTTTCCACCATACCTTGCCCATGCCTTGCCCATACTCAACACTATGCCTAAGACCACGCCTTGGCCAAGAGATATTTTCCCTTCTCTCCTCTCAAATGGCCGGCCACTCCTCCTCCTCCTAAGCCATCCACAAGCTTTCATTCTTCTATAAATAGATGAGTTTGAAAGCTCTTTGAATGTTTACACATCTTGCCAACTCAAAGCTTTCTTTCTTCAAGCCTTAAGAAACTTTTCCTCCCTTGGCCGAAGTGCTTCCAAGATTCAAGAGGATTTCTTTCTCTTTTCCTCTCAAGAAACAAAGCCTTCCTTCCTTTCTTCAAGACTTCTCTAGGTAGGGGTTTGTTTTAATGTTTTTTTGCTTGTGTTTTTAAGAAAGTTCTAGTTTTTCTCTTGGTTTCAAACTCTTTTCCCCTTCCCCTTTCTTTTTCGGCCAAGAGGCCCTTTCATAAAGAAAACATGAGCTTGATGATGAGGTTTCAAGATAATGACTTGTTGTTGTCATGTGAGAAACCTCTAAAGCTTGAAACAACTTGGTCTTGGACCATACATGCTTGATTTCTTCCTTTTCCTTGATAAAGTTTGTGGTTTTCTTTCCTTTCCTCTTCATGATTTTGGTTTCCTTTGCTTTGGTTTGAACAAAGTTTGCTAAAAATGTAAAGTAGATCACAAAAGTTTTGTTAAAGAAAATTAATCACATGATTTCAAAGAGCTCTAAGCTTACCCTTGCCAACCTTAAAGTTGGTCGGCCGTTCTAAGAGTTTTACTCTAGATTGAAGCCCATGAGCAATAAAATAAAGAATATGACTTAGTTCTTGTAGTTTTGTTTAGACAAAGTGTTGAAATTTGTGTCCATTTCCTTAAGCTTGATGATGAAGTTCAAACCTTAAGACTTCTTTGAAGTTTAGGTGCTAAGAACTCTAAAGCTTGCCTTATGATACATAATGGGTTGAGGTTTATGTTCCTCTAAAAGTCTTGTAAGAGCTCTAGTTAAGATAAAAACAAGTTGCATTCATGTTTAAATTTATGTCTTGCATCTCATGTTTATTTTGATGCCATCACTAATTTCACAAGAATAAATGAATGAACTTGCATTACCATATTTAAATTCCCAAGCTTGCATTTCATGTTTATATTTCAAGTCATCACTTAATCCTTAAAGATAATAATGAAGTTGCATCTCATATTTATTTTATGCTCTCACTTTACTTTCTAATGAAGAGTAAAATAAAGTGCATAGCATGTTTAAGATTATGTTATCACCTAAATATTCTAGAGCTCAAAGACTTGCCCTAAGTATCCTAAAAAGGGAACTCTAGTCAAAAAGAAATGGATGAGTTTTAGTATGATTCAATAATGGTTTGATTTTGTAAAAGCATGAATGATTTCAAGAAAATGTTGGAAAACCTTTATGAGGTCTCAAGGTGTTCAAATAGCTTGGAATGTGTTAAAAATCATGTTTTCTCAAATTTGGAGGTTCTGGTAATCGATTACCATCCATGTAATCGATTACCAGAAGGTTTTGAAGGACTTTTGGTTCTGGTAATCGATTACCAGAGGCAATGTAATTGATTACCACGGTTTCTTCATGCCCAGAACCTATGGAAACCCTGTAATCGATTACCTGATAGTGTAATCGATTACTCTTATGTTCTTTATTTTTCGGAAACAAATTTAACCCTAAGTAATCGATTACCATTGTATGTAATCGATTATGGTTGTTTGAAGCCAGAATGAATTTAGCTCTTGGTAATCGATTACTAGGAACATGTAATCGATTAGAACACCTTTTGTTCCTGAAAATGTCCAAGAGAAAACTAGCAACTTATATGCATTTCAACTTAAGAGATTATGTGATTTTATGGGCTTATGATTCGGTTCTGCCCTCTATGTTTGGCTCCTGTATAAATGCTGTTCTAAGGTGTTAAATGTGTAAAATTATGTTTGAGTGAAGCAAGGATCGATTTAGAAAAGTTAGAAAAGAATAAGTAACTTGAAAGGGATTAGAGATGAGAATTCTAGAACACCTTAATGCAAAGAAATGCAAATCTGTTCTAGCATGATTGATTCAAGGATAAATGACTCATAATTAGTAAGACTTGTACAAAATCCCTTCATAAATGATTAGGTGTTGATTTCTAAGTTTAAGGTGATGATAAAAGCTTAAAATGGTTTATAACTTAGAGAACATGCCTAGGAATCCCTCATAATTGGTCTAGGAATTGATTATGGAGCCTTAGGCGAAGACGGATCTTAAAAGGGTCACAAATGGAGATTCTAGAGCCCCTTAAGCAAATGATATTTTCCCTTTCATGTGAAGGGTTGTATGGAATTTTAGTGAGTTCAAATCTTAGAGAAAAGTCTAAGTGTTAACCTCTTGAGGGTAATAAAGATGCAAATACAAGTTTAAAGCCCGTAAGGGTCAAAGCATAAGATACTATGAGATAGGTGGCCGAGAGCATAATTATGATGATGAACCTCGTGCACACTTATGATGATGTGATTATGTTAGTTCCTTGAGCATGAAACTTTATGTGTATGATTTGATATGGTGATATGATGAAATGTTGTATTTAAGATGCATAAGGTTTCGAAATATGAATGAAATTGAGAAATATGCTCATGTGAACTAGAAAGTTATTGAATTGAGAAAGTTCCATGAAAATGATGCATGTGACTTAGATTATGTGGCATGACTCAAATTTGAGGAAATTCGGAGAGTAGCTGTTATGCCGCAAATTTCCGTCAAATTTGAGGGACATAAGAAAGTTTTTGAGAAAATGATGTTTAAGGTGATATGCAGACATACTTCTCCTGCTTAGGAGAAGGTAAAACGTGAAGCATAGGCATTAGCCTGCCAAAGCGGACAAAGTCGCTGGTCTTAACCAGTCGATGCGTTTCGAAGAACGAAAAAAATATGATGTTTAAGGTGACACACCGAGACGTACTTCTCTGCTTCGATGGAAGGTAAAACCGTGAGGGCATAGACATTAGCCTGCCAAAGCGGACAAAGTCGCTGGTCTTAACCGTTGATGCGTTATTATGATGAATATGATTATGTTTATGATTCGCTTATCAAGAGGATAAGTAAGAACTAGTGACGACTAGTTAAGGTATGAGCTCATAGCCTAGTTTAAGGGGTGCGGTTACTATTATGTTTGGTGTCACAAGATTAAGAGGAAGGAAAGATGTTCAAAGAGAAAGTTACATGCCACTTATATGTTGTTTGATTTTCCTAAAGTCCTCCATGCATCCATAAACTATTATGTTGCATACATGCATTAAGACTCATTATAAAAGACATGGACCTTGGATAAATATCTTGTGAAAACCTCATAATGAACCTATGCATGCTTAACCTTTTATAATAAACCCAAGGTTCCTGGGGACGTAAACGATGACACTAGGATAGAGGATTCCCTCCTGAGATTCTTTAGCAAGAGTCTCACCCTCTCTCTGTTTCTTTCGTTACGTCTTCAAACATCGATGGCATCGTTCGTGATTTTTGTTGACGCACCCATGTGGAAGTGCACTATGATCCGCATCATCGTCCTACCACTTCGAGGGTCGTTGTGCTATACGCATTTTTGCATACATGGGACGCCCTTTGCCTTTCCAGTCTCCAGCTTCAGATTCACTCCGACCTCCCTTTTGGCGATGACATGATTTTTGAGAGGACGCAACCAGAGACGGGCGGAACCATCGTGCTCATTCGGCATCTTCAGGTGCGAGGTTACCCCGGTGCGTGCCTCGCCCAGACGTTTGGAGACCGACCCATCAAGGATCTTCCTTCTCATCCTTCTCGGAGGGTTCCGCCCTTGCTACCCATGGATATCGGGATGGGTCAAGAGACGGTGACGCGGCAAAGATTGGCACGTCACGGAGATGCGCCACGCCGTGGAGGTCATGCTCACCTATCCTTCCGCCTCCATGCATCCGAGCTTGCCCAGTTCATTGGGTATGTGCCAGAGGGACGAGTAGGAGCATCATCCATAGTTCGAGGGAGGGAGTGTCATAGCTTTGGGAGTATCTTTTGGGGTTGTTTCATGTATTTGTTATTATGTTTCTTATGTTATGCTACTGTATTGCAAGCTCTCCACTAGTATGGGTAAGACTTTATATTTCTATTATATTTCTGTAGTAATGTACTAAACTATGTTAACTAATATGATGAGGAATGTTTTCATGATGGATGTGTTCTTTTATGTTTATGTTCTATATGTTTTATGTATTCTTCCGCTTCACGTTGTATATATGTCACGCGCAAAGGCTCATATTTTGATTTACATGAATCATTTCAAAAAAAAAATTTACCTATTTTCCGCTAAGTATTTTGTAAATGAATTTAAAGAGAAGTAATAACTAATAGTTAATCTTGATACGTCCTAGGCGTATGGGGAAAATATTAGGGTGTTACACAACTGCCGAAGCTCCTCGGATGTGGCCCAACGAAGAGGGGGCATGGGCATGCGGATCGGCGAAGTGACGTGGCCTCCTTGGCGAGGGTGCCACTTGGGCTGACGTACACGCCCGCAGGCCTCGCGAGAGCCGTGTCCTCGCTACCCACCAGGCTGAAGGCACGATGGGCGGAATCCTTCGATATGGGTCGGTCAAAGAATCCTCGCAGGTCTCTCCCACAACGAGGTATGAGGGGCATGTACTACGGATAGTCACGTCCTGCCGAAGATGAAGGCCGGGCACGGCGGGTCTACTCGTCACAAGGTTGCGTCCTCTCGAAGATCATATCGTAAAAAAAGGAGAGGTTGAGATGAAGCAAAACTGGAGACCGGGAATGCAATTGGACGTCCCATGTATGCAAAAATACACACACAGCGACCCTCAAAGTGATAGGACTGATGGTCTGGATCGTAGTGCAACTCAGCACGGTGCGTCAACAAAAATCACGAATGACGCATCGTGGTCTGAAGACATAACGGAAAGAGAAATAGAGAGGGGTGAGAATCTTGCTAAAGTATCTCTTAGGAAGTCCTCTATCCTAGTGTCATCGTTTACGTCCCAGGAACCTTGGGTTTATTATAAAAAGGTTAAACATGCAAAGGTTTATTATGAGGTTTTCACAAAAGATATTTATCCAAGGTCCGTGTCTTTTATGATGGATCTTAATGCATGTATGCAGCATACCAAAATATGAATGCATGGCAAAACTTTGTGCATCAAACCAATAAAACATACCATTATCAACTAGTACTCATATAAGTGGCATGTAACTTGTCATAATCAACTTCTCACTTTCATAAGCATAATGCTTTACTTCTTTCTCATTTCTCAAAACTTGTGACATCATGGTATGAAAAAATAGTAACCGACCCTGATACTAGGCTATGAGCTCATATATACCTTAACTTGTCGTCACTAGTTCTTACTTATCCTCTTGATAAGCGAATCATAATCATAAAAATAATAATCTCGACTCCCAAAGTACGGGCAGGGGACCTAAGGAATCACCCATCATGGGACTTTCTTTCTTCAACGCATCAGCGGTTAAGCCAGTGACTTTGTCCGCTTTGGCAAGCTAATGTCGATGCCCTCACGGTTTTACCTTCTCCTCATCGTCGCAGAAGAAGTACATCTCAGTTGCGAAACGCATAGTCTGGTTAAGACCATGACATTGTCCACTTTGGTATGGCTCCACAACCATACCCCCTATGGGTTTACTTTCTCCTCAGTCAGGAGAAATGCGTCTCGGCATGTCACATATAAACCATTCTTTTCAAAACTTTTCTCAAGTCCCTCAAATTTGATGGAAATTCGGCATAATGTCATCACTCCGAATTTCCTCAAATTTAAGTTATGCCATATTACTCAAATCACACATGTTGTTCTCATGAAATTTCTCAATCAAATCATTCTTTAAACATAGGAGCATACCCTCCTAACTCATTCATACTTCGCATTCTCATGCATCTCATCATAGCATACAACATCATCACAACAACATGTCACAATACACATATAGTCTCATGTTCAAGGCATTGACATATTCACATCATTACAAGCATACCTACTCGGTCTCATTCTTACATCACACTTTCTATCTCATGGTGTCTTATGCTTTGGCCTTTACGGGTCTTAAACTTATGTTCTAATGGTTCTAACTTCCATTATGGATCTTTCTTACACCTAAGGGATCATTACTTATAATTTTCTCTAATGTTTATGCTTACTAACATAACCAAATAGTACTTCATTAATTTGGGCAGAATTTTGTCATATGATTCAGGGTCCTAGAATCTCCGTGTTTTGACACTCTAACTTTCATCTTCGCCTAAGGCTCTATAATCAACTCCTAAACCAATTATGAGGGATTCCTACACATATCCACTAATTATAAACCATTTTTCTTAAGTTCAATTATGCTGGAACATAATTTACTATTTGTGCATCTACGTGTTCTAGAATTCGCATTTTAAAATCCTTTTTAGTTGCTTGTTCTTTCCTAACCTTCCTAAATCGTTCCTTGCTTCACTCAAACATAATTTTACACATTTTAACACCATAAAATAGAATTAATATAGTGGCCAAGTGTACAAGGCAGAACCGAAAACACAAGCATCAAATAATCACATAATCTCATGATTTAAATGCATATAAGTTGCTAGTTTCTCTTGGAATCATTTTAGTAACTCAAAACTCTTTTAGAAACCAATTTATCTCATTAAAATCATATAAAAAATGGGTAAGGTCAGTAGCTAAATTATTTAGCTCAAGGAATAGATTTAAAACAAAAACTTTGTCCATAAAGTTCTTCGTACACCTAAGCTTAGAGAAATTCCAAGACTTAGACTATGGGCACTCATGATTAGATGAACTCATCCCAAGTCCATCATCATCATCACAAGGCCGAAATGGCATCCTCTAAATGCCTCCATTTTCTAAAACTTTATGTGAGATACTTTGGCAAGTCTTTGAGCTCTAGGAGATTTAAGTGATGACATAAACTTAAACATGATATGCACTTATTTTACTCTTCATTAGAAATTAAAGTGAGAGCATAAAATAAATATGAGATGCAACTTTATTATTATCTTTAAAGATTAAGTGATAACTTGAAATATAAACATGAAATGCAAGCTTGGAAACTTAAACATGATAATGCAAGTTCATTTAGTTATTCTTGAGAGTTTAATGATGGCATCAAAATAAATATGCTATACAAGACATAAACATAAACATGAGTGCAATTTCATTTTAACTTAACTAGAGTTCTTACAAGACTTTAAAGGAACATCACAACCTCAACCCAAATATGTACCTTAACAAACATAAAGTGAGCTTTAGAGTTCTTAGCACCATATCTTCAAAGAAGCCTTTGGTTTGAACTTCATCATCAAGCTCAAGAAAATGGACACAAAGCTCAACACTTTGTCTAAACAAACATACAAAGAACTAATTCATATTCTTTATTTTATTGCTCATGGGCTTCAATCTAGAGTAAAACTCTTAGAATGGCCAACCAACTTTAAGGTTGGCAAGGGTAAGCTTAGAGCTCTTTGAAAACTTAGGATTAATTTTCTTAACAAAACTTTTGTGATCTACTTAACATTTTTAGCAAACTTTGTTCAAATAAAGGGAAACGAAACTGAAACTATTCAAGGGAAAAAGGAAAGAAAATCAAAACCATTAGGGGGAAAAGGAAAGAGGAAACCGAATGCATAAGCAAGAAAAAGAAAAGAAACCAAGAGCATATTGATAGCTCTGCGCGTCTGCTATCAAAATAGTCTAAGTCCCCTTATTTGTAGTATAAGGTAACTCAGGTCATTCTTCCTAAGGATACACAGGTTATGTTATCAAACCAAAATTGCTAAATACAACAAGGGGGGTTTGTGATTTTCAGAATGTAAAAATGACAAAGAACAATGAAATGCTATTGATCAAAGAATCAATCCCAACATCACGATTATTGGCAGAATTCATCATGGTTTAAAAGAGTCCAAATCGGATGCTACTCTGTTAACCCAAATTTACTATATGATCATATAGTTATCATTCAACAACCTTCAAATCACAATCGTAATTTTAAATGAATGTTGAATTACATGCAATTGGATTAACCTGGATAACTAATCAGTTACTAGCCTTACTTGATTTCAACAACGAATTCGGTCCTATATCTAATCAATATAATTCAAACATAATCATGTTCAATAACTGAATTCATATTTGAAATTGAAGTTGAGAAAGGAAAGCATACATACGAAAATGGAAAATTACAAAAAGAAACTTCAAATTCAAACCAATTATCTATGATGTCAGGATTGAAAAGAGTTTAGCCTTCCATGGATATCTCCATTGAAAGCTTTCTGTATGAACACCTTAGATACAAAAGAAAAATAAGAAGACAAGTAGAGAGAGATGAGAGATTCTGATGTGTGTTCTTTGAATGAACAACTTAGGCTTAAATAGAAAATGAAAAGATAAGATAAAGCTTGAAAAATCTAAAAGAAGGATTTCCTTCCAATCAAAAGTGTCCCCTCGGATTACATCTTATCCAGATGTTATCTATCAAAATAATTCCAGATTTTCAAAATCTGATCTGGATAAGATAATCCTCTCTGGATAAGCTTTCCATAGACATATTATATGACTCATTTGGACCAGAAATGAGTGAGATATGCCCAATTATGTGAGGAAAGGTCTTGGACCCGCGTCAGCACGAGCTCTGCAACTTTGCAGCCCAATTAGGCCATGAATCGGGCCGAATTTGATGAAGCTTGTGAAACCCAAAATTGTAGATCTCGGTCTTAGCTTTCAGGAGACACCAAAATCACAAAAATCCAATGTCTATAGAGCCCAAAATGATCTGTGCAACATGGAAAGGTCATAGTGAGTGTAAAATCCGAGATTAACCAAGTTTTGACAATTAAATCCAATGAAGCCCAATTATGAAAAACTCAATTAAATCATCAAAATTAAACACATGTAGAAACCAATTAGGCCAAGTATGTAACCATAATAGGTGCCTTAAAATTTCTCTATCAAATTCCCCCACACTTAGTCTTTTGCACTCCTGGGCAAAATCCATAAGTTGAATCCTAGGGACCTCAAAATGTATGATTGGGAACAAGGAACAAACACTTTATGCACAAGAATTCAGAACACATATGAATATTTTCTTAACATCTCCAGTGAACAAGAAGACAAATCCAATCAAAAGATGAACCAAGAGTAATAGAATCTCACTAAGAAAACTCTTAAGTGTTTAGGCTTGTATTTACCCTCATAACACATCATGAATGTTAACACTACCATAAGCTTGACAAACCTCTAACATCAACATTTGAAACACATGCACATAAAGATCAAAAGGACTTTTCAGGTTGTAGCGGGGTTAAGGTATGGGAGGATATAAGAAAGGATACTAGCTATCAACCTAAGAGACTAAAAGAGCAATGAAGAATGACTTCACATAAACATGCAAAGTTATCTCAAGAGATACAATGCAACACCAATGAACTCCATTTTGCCTCTCATCAACCAATTTTTTTTTTTTCAAACTCACCAACATGCACATCTATAGTATTTACAAATAAACACAACTATTTTTTTTTCAACATTTTTTTCTTCTTTTTTTTCTTTTTTTATTTTTTTTATTTTTATTATTATTATTATTATTTTTAAATAAAATGATACACCTTTACACTTATTTAAGAACTCATTCCAAAGCTCTTTTACTCCCTAAGGTTAGGGTGATCATTGTTTTTCACTTCATAAGCTTGCAATGAGTTATAAAACAAAGGATAGTTTAAAATAGGCTCAAATAGGTAAACAATGGAATTAGTGCAAGGTAGGCTAATTTGGCAAGTAGCACAAAAACAAAAATGGCCTAAATCATCTCATTACATGCATGTGAATCAAAAGCTTCAACAAGAGTCAAGTCAAGTTCTAGAGTAACCAACAAACATGAGTGAAAACACAGGGAAAAATAGTCATTCATATGTTGAAGGCTCAAAACTCTCAAGGGATAAATCTACCACAAATGGTCCATCAATTGATCATCAATGCTCACTAAAAATGCCAAGAATCCATCCATATCATGTCATGAAAATTTGAGCACAAAGCCAAAACAAATTTTTATTTTATTTGATTTTATAAAGACTTAGAAAGATAAATTCCTAACTCTAAAACACTCCCCCACACTTAAATCACACATTGTCCTCGATGAAATCACAAAACAAAAGATAAAGAAACATGTGTAATTAAAGAGCAAAGGAGGAAGAACTCCCTTATTATGGTGGAAAAATTTGCACTTGAGGGTAAGTGGGCTTATCCAAGGATACCTCCTCAAGTTGCTCCCTACCAATGTTGGGTTCTCATGAAAATGCTTCAGACGATGACCATTTACCTTGAAACTCTTGTCACTAGATTCACTTTTGATCTCCACTGCACCATAAGGAAAAATGTTAGTTATAACAAAAGGGCCATCCCATCTTGAACGAAGCTCCTGGTAAGCTTAAGACGAGAATTGAACAAAAGCACTTTTTGGCCAACAGAGAATTCTTTTCTAGAAATCATCTTGTCATGAAATATCTTGGTTTTCTCCTTATAAAACTTAGAATTCTCATAAGCCTCCAAACGAAGCTCCTCAAGTTCCTGAACTGAAGTTTTCTTTCCACACCTGCTTTGTCAAAATCCATATTACAACACTTCACTGCCCAATATGCACGATGCTCAATCTCCACTTGGAAGGTGGCACGCTTTACCAAACACAACACGGAAGGGGACATCCCTATAGGTGTTTTGTAAGCAGTCCTGTGAGCCCAAAGAGCATCCTCAAGCCTACGGCTCCAATCTTCCTTCGGTTGCACTACCTTTTGCAAAATTTTCTTGATCTCTCTATTAAAAACCTCAGCCTCCATTAGTTTGTGGATGATAGGCGTGGAAACTCTATGAACAACCCCATACTTCCGAAGCAAAGCTTCTATGGTCCTATTGTAGAAATGACTCCCTTGGTCACTGATGATAGCACGAGGCACACCAAACCTGCAAAATATGTTAGACTTGACAAAATCTGAACAACACGTGCGTCATTAGTCTTGGTGGCCTTGGCCTCCACCCATTTGGATACATAATCAATAGCAAGCAAGACATATGTAAATCCAAAAGAGTTAGGAAAAGGGCCCATAAAATCAATACCCCATACATCAAAAACCTCACAAAAGAGAATAGGTTGCTGGGGCATTTCCTGTCTACGAGTAATGGCTATCCTTTCTGGCACCCACAAGTTGTAAAAACTCGATGTGCATCCCTGAAAATGGTAGGCCAATAGAAACCAAGTCCAATACTTCCTACCTTCCGTGTGGTCCAAAGTGCCCTCCAACAGGGAGGCATGACAGAAATGAAGTACTGAACTTGATCTCATGATTTGGTATGCACCTTGAATTACCTGGTCACTACAAAATTTCCATAAATATGGATCATCCCACACATAGTATTTGGAATCACTTTTTAATTTAGCAATCTGTGACCTAGATGCATGTTGGGTAAAACAATGCAACCAAGAAATTAACTAAATCAGCAAACCAAGGGGAAGGGTTGGTATCATGTTCTATAAGCCTCATCAGGAAAATCATCTCTGATAGGCAAAGGGTCAGGATCCTGCTCAATCCTGCTCAAGTGATAGCTACCAAATCTGCACCTCTCTATCTTTGATCTCTATATCAAACTCCTGAAGTAATAACATCCAACGAATCACCTGGCTTTGCATCTGGCTTTTTCAATAAGAACTTCAATGCTGCATGATGAAAGACAATCACTTTAGATCCAAGTAAATAAGAGCGAAACTTGTCTAATGCAAAAACAATAGCCAAAAGTTCTTTCTAGTGGTAGTATAGTTAGCTTGAGCTTGTCCAATGTCCGTGAAGCATAGGCTATAACATGAGACATCTTATCAATTCTTTGAGCTAAGGACGCTCCAAGTGCAAGATTAGAGGCATCGCACATCAGCTCAAAGGGAAATTCCCAATTAGGTGGTTGGATGATGGGGACTAGTGAGTCGCCTCTTCAACTCATCAAATGCCTCCTGACAAGGTAGATCAAAAACAAACTCTACTTCCTTCTCCAACAATCTGGATAGAGGCAAAGCTATCTTGCTGAAATCCTGTATAAATCTCCTGTAAAAACCTGCATGGCCAAGAAAAGAACGCACTTCCCGATAAGATGGGGTAAGGTAAAGAAGCAATAACATCTATCTTGGCCCTATCAGTCTCAATGCCTCTCCTAGATACTAAATGCCCCAAGACTATCCCTCTGTCACCATAAAATGACATTTCTCAAAATTCAGCACAAGATTAGTCTCAATGCACCTATCCAAGACTCTAGACAAACTCTCTAAACATGCATCAAATGAGGACCCATAACAGTGAAATCATCCATAAACACTTCCATGCAACTCTCTAAAAGATCTGAGAAAATACTCATCATGCACCTCTAAAAGTACCTGGAGCGTTGCACAGACCGAATGGCATCCTCCTGTAGGCAAAAGTGCCGAATGGACAAGTAAAAGTAGTCTTATGTTGGTCTTTGGTGCAATATGGATTTGAAGGTAACCTGAGAATCCATCCAAGAAGCAATAATGAGAATTTCCTGCAAGCCTTTCTAACACCTGATCAATGAATGGAAGAGGGAAATGGTCTTTTGAGTGGCTTGATTTAGCTTCCTGAATCTACGCACACTCTCCAACTATTCTGGACTCTAGTTGGAATCAATTCATTATCCTGATTCTTCACAACAGTCATGCCAATCTTCTTAGGAACCACTTGCAAAGGACTAACCCACTCACTCTGATATAGGATATATAATCCCTCCTGCTAGTAACTGACTTCTTTCTTCACTACCTCCAAAATGGTAGGATTTACCGCCTCTGTGGCTGTCTTACAGTTCGGGCATCATCCTCTAACAATATCCGATGCATACAAGTGGAAGGACTAATCCCTGGAATGTCAGCTAAAGCAGCCAATAGCTTTCTTGTGATCTCTCAACATCTCCAACTTATCTTCTTGATCTGGTTGGAGATCATTTGCCACAATAACTGGGAGTTTATCATTAGCCTCTAGGTAAGCATATTTCAGGTGTGAAGGTAGAGCCTTCAACTCTAAAGTTGGTGGCTCATAATGGATGGTAGTGGTGGTCCCTTTAAATTGCATAAACATTTTCTCCAGCATTTCCAGAATTAATCTCATCACATTTGAACTCTTCACAATCAGCAAAATCATCAAAATCATCATATTCAGAGCTTAAATCTGCATAATCATCAACTAGAAAATCAATGACATCAAGATAGAAATGCTCTTCTGAAGGATGTTTCATTGCATCAAAAATGTTGAACACAACATCATCACCAAACTCCATAGAAAGAGTTCCTCATCCACATCTATCTTGGTCTTTGTTTTTTTCAAAAAGGTCTCCCCAAAATCAATGTGGGTCCATTGCTGGATGTCTCATCCTCCATTTCTAGAATATAGAAAAGCTGGGAAATTAACTCATTCACCTGAACAAGCACATCTTCAAGTACTCCTGGATGTGTAGTGCTCCTGTTGGCTAATTGGATTACCACACCAGTTGGTTTCAAATCTCCAAGCTTCAATGATCTATAAACTGATGTAGGCATGACATTTATGGAGGCACCTAAATCCAACATTGCATTCCCAAAGTTGGAGTTACCTATGGTGCAAGGGATTGTGAAAGTACCTGGATCTTTGCACTTCTTAGGTATGTTGGGCTGAATTAATGCAGAAACATTGCCCATGCTCACCTTTTCATGACCTTTCAGCTTCCTCTTATGAGTGCACAACTCCTTAAGAAACTTTGCATATTTGGGGATCTGCTTTATGGCATCCAAAAGGGGAATGTTGACCTCCACTTCCTAAAAGTGTCAAACAACTCCTTATCTACTTCATGATTTCCTTGTTTGAGCTATTCTGTTGGGAAAGGGCAATGGAGGTATCAAATTAGAATCTGCAACACTTGACTTTTTCTGAATTTCTATTTTTCTCTGCATCATTTTCTCAGCTTTATTTTTTCTCAGCTTATTTTTCTGTTTCATCACTAGATTCATTTTTGTTTCTCCAACTCCTTACCACTTCTCAAGGTAATAGCACTCACATTCCCTTTTGGATTGATGGTGATTGAGAAGGATTTGGCCTGAACCTTCTGCTGCATCTTGTTGACTGAAGTTGCCAACTGTCCAATATTGTGTTCTAGGTCTTGAATTGTAGAATTCATATTCTGGAACTGTAGGTTCCTGTCGCCATTTGTTTCACCAAATCCTCCAAAGTAGGATCTGGTACTCTGCATGGGTTGCACCATATTCTCCTGCATATCCTCTCTAAATGGAGGTGCCTGGTACTTATTGCTTTGACTTGGACCTGGTCCTCCTGTTGAAATCTTTGTTGTTGTGGTACATTTCCTTCAGGACCATATCTCAAATTAGGATGATCTCTCCACCCTGGATTATACCTTTCAGAAAATGGATCATATTTTTGTTGTTGAGGTCTGTATGGTTGCTGTTCCTGCCCAATGAACATTCCAGCCGCTCAAGCTGGGTCTTGCACTCCTTGATCAGCTTCTTGTAATGTAGGACATGCATCAGTATAATGATCTGTGGTGGCACATATGCTGCATACTTTTGGGGAATTTGATTCCTGCCTTGATTTGCTAGTCCTCTCCAACAGCTGCTGTCTAACAAGAGAAGTAAGCTCAGTTATCTTATTTCCAGCCTCTGATTCTCAGTTAGTCACCTCATTCACTCCCTTAACTGGTGCAAAAGATCTCGAGCCAAATTGCTGTGAGTTGGCTGCCATGTTAGCAATTAGAGTTCTGGCTTTCTCAGGTGTCTTGTCCATCAATGCTCCACCACTTGCTCATCAATCATATTTCTATCATTTTGAATCAGTCCTTCATAGAAATATTGGATGAGAAGCTGGTCACTAATTCTGGTGGTGAGGACATGTTGCACATAACTTTTTGAATCTCTCCAGTACTCATATAATGTCTCCCAAAACCTGATTCCACAAATATCTTTTCTAATGGATGCTGTTCTGGATGCAGGAAAAAACTTCTCTAAGAATAATCTTTTCATTTCATGCCAGGTAGTAACAGAACCTGGATGAAGGTAATACAACCAATCCTTTGCTTAGCATCTGAGAGAAAGGAAATGCTTTCAACTTGATATGCTCTTCGGGCACTCCTTAAGGTCGCATAGTTGAGCACACAACATGAAACTCCTTAAGATGCTTATTAGGATCTTCTCCTGCAAGACCATGAAACTTGGGCAGTAAATGAATTAGACCAGACTTAAGCTCAAATGGCACCTCTAACTCAGGATATTGAATACACAAAGGTTGATATGCAACATAAGTGCAAGCTAATTCTTTCAAAGTTCTATATCCTGATTAGCCATGTTATCAATACTAGTTTTAGATGCACAATCAGATGCACTATCAGTTAAATCAACACTTTGATTACCTATTGTAGTATTATGAAAAGCTAAATTCCTATTTACTCTATTCAATCTATGAAAAGTTCTATCTATTTAGGATCATGTGCATATAATTCACCAGGATAGACCTTGTCATGCACACACAAACAGCATAGATAGAATTCAGGCACACAACTCAAAATAGCCTATATACTGCAAAATAAAATAGAAATTGAAAAATCGTATTAGCTATTTTTAAAAAAATAAATAACACCACAGAATTACTCTAAAATGCTAGGGAAGTAAGCTCACCAATTTTTTCATTTTTAAAAATAGTGAAAATAGTAAAAAAAATAAAAAATGGCCTAAACGAAGGAATTTGGGAAAAATAAGCATACCAAGGCAATCACTCTGCCTTGTGTCAATTATTTTTTTTTCTGATTTTTATGAATTTTTTCAGGGTAATATAAGAAAGTCAAAAATTACCTTATTTCAGCTCCAAGTAAAAAGAAATAAGCATGCAAAACCACTATTAGTGACAAACAGAAGGAATTATTCAACAAATACTTATATAACAAGATGAGATAACATAATATGTGTATCCAACGGCGCCAAATTTTGATAGCTCTGGCGTCTACTATCAAAATAGTCTAAGTCCCCTTATTTGTAGTATAAGGTAACTCAGTCATTCTTCCTAAGGATACACAGGTTATGTTATCAAACCAAAATTGCTAAATACAACAAAGGGGGGTTTGTGATTTTCAGAATGTAAAAATGACAGAAAGAATGAAATGCTATTGATCAAAGAATCAATCCCAGACATCACGATTATTGGCAGAATTCATCATGGTTTAAAAGAGTCCAAATCGGATGCTACTCTGTTAACCCAAATTTACTATATGATCATATAGTTATCATTCAACAACCTTCAAATCACAATCGTAATTTTAAATGAATGTTGAATTACATGCAATTGGATTAACCTGGATAACTAATCAGTTACTTAGCCTTACTTGATTTCAACAACGAATTCGGTCCTATATCTAATCAGATATAATTCAAACATAATCATGTTCAATAACTGAATTCATATTTGAAATTGAAGTTGAGAAAGGAAAGCATACATACGAAAATGGAAAATTACAAAACAGAAACTCCAATTCAAACCAATTATCTATGATGTCAAGGATTGAAAAGAGTTTAGCCTTCCATGGATATCTCCATTGAAAGCTTTCTGTATGAACACCTTAGATACAAAAGAAAAATAAGAAGACAAGTAGAGAGATGAGAGATTCTGATGTGTGTTCTTTGAATGAACAACTTAGGCTTAAATAGAAAATGAAAAGATAAGATAAAGCTTGAAAAATCTAAAAGAAGGATTTCCTTCCAATCAAAAGTGTCCCCTCGGATTACATCTTATCCAGATGTTATCTATCAAAATAATTCCAGATTTTCGAAATCTGATCTGGATAAGATAATCCTCTCTGGATAAGCTTTCCATAGACATATTATATGACTCATTTGGACCAGAAATGAGTGAGATATGCCCAATTATGTGAGGAAAGGTCTTGGACCCGCGTCAGCACGAGCTCCGCAACTTTGCAGCCCAATTAGGCCATGAATCGGGCCGAATTTGATGAAGCTTGTGAAACCCAAAATTGTAGATCTCGGTCTTAGCTTTCAGAAGACACCAAAATCACAAAAATCCAATGTCTATAGAGCCCAAAATGATCTGTGCAACATGGAAAGGTCATAGTGAGTGTAAAATCCGAGATTAACCAAGTTTTGACAATTAAATCCAATGAAGCCCAATTATGAAAAACTCAATTAAATCATCAAAATTAAACACATGTAGAAACCAATTAGGCCAAGTATGCAACCATAATAGGTGCCTTAAAATTTCTCTATCACATATATGGTCCAAGATCAAGTCTTTCAAGCTTTAGAGGTTTCTCACATGACAACAACAAAGCCATTATCTTGAAACCTCATCATCAAGCTAAACTTTTCCTCTGAAAGGCTCCAAGGCCGAAAAGAAAGTGAAGAAAAAGAGTTTGAACCAAGAGAAAACTAGAACTTTTTTCTTGAAGAAAACAAGTAAAACTTTGAAACAAAACCCACTATGCAAGGAAGTCTTAGAGAAGGATGAAAGAAAGCTTGATCCTTGAAGAAATGAGAAGACAAAATCTTCTCTTGGAGGAGAAGAAGGATTCAGCCAAGAAGAAATCTCAAGGTAGATGATTTTTCCTTGAGTTTATTTCTTTGGAAATGGAAAGTTTGAGTGTTTAAGAGATGGTTTGAGGTGAGGGAGTGGTGGTTTATGGTTGTTTGCGTTGATTCTTTTAGCCATTATAAAATAAAGTGAGAACATAAAATAAATATGAGATGCAACTTCTTTAAAGTGCAAGAAAGCCAAACATGAAATGAACTAAAGTGTAAACATGGTATTCAAGTCCATTTATTCATTCTTGAAATTTTAGTGATGACATAGAAAGTAAACATGATTATGCAAGGCATAAACTTAAACATGGATGCAAATATCTCTTTACTGGGTATGGGTTTAAGAATACAAGCATATTATATCTTAACAAGACAAAGTGAGAAATACATCTTTCAAATTCTAAACTCAAGATCATAAAATCATCATAAAAATATCATTCTTTAAAGTTTTGCATCAAGTGGAACTTTCAAGCTTTAGAGGAAGAGATTGTCATAATTCACAATGACCTTTTAGGTGTTCATCTTAAGTCCCACCTAGGCCATATGGCCGAATTGGTTAGGAAAGGAAGAAGAAAACCAAATGGAAAAACTAGAGAAAATCCATGAAATCATCATTTTGAACCAAGAACAACACTTAGCAAATAGAAATAAACTTAAAAACAACTCCCTACCTAATCTGATTTGAAGGAAAGGAAGAGAACTTGGTTTCTTGAGTGGAAATGAAAGAAAATATTCTTGAAAACTTGAAGAAAGAATTCAGCCAAGAGGAGGAGGAAATGAAGCTTTTGGTGCTCCTAAAACTAGAATTTGTGTAAGTTATGAGCAAAGCCTAAGGCTCCTCAAGCATGCCTATTTATAGAGGAATTCAAGCTCATGTATGGACAAGAGGAGGAGGCATAATTTTCGGATTTTTCATGGGGAACAAAGGGAGGAAAATCATTTCTTTGTTTAAGGCATGTTTTATGCCATGTTTTAGGGAATTTTTTGGCATTTTGTTTTAGTGCATTATCTTGCAATAATTCTAATGATTATGGCTGAATTATTTCGTGCATTACAGCCTCATGGAAGAGGGTTTTGTGTGTTATGTATTATTTAGGTGTAGGCAAGGTATTCATGCAATTTAGAGAATTTACGGTTAAGGGCTTAGGTGAATTAGTAAGCAATTTGAGTGTTTTAAAGCAATTTTAGGTTCTAATCAATTTAAATAAATAATTTTGACTCTAGATTAATAATTAGAATTTAATAAGCTTTAATTTGAGCCTAATATTGCTTAGGTTTCGTTAGAGAATCAAAAATCTCAAAATTTGTAAAACACAAAGATAGGGGCAAAACGGTCATTTTACTTAAAAATTGCCCGAGACCACCCGAGCTTAACCAATGGTTAATCATGGCTTAAAAACACCTTTTAACACATTTTAGTGAGGTTCGGGCTCAGCGGCATGCAAATCGGGTTAAAGACGGGGGCGTTTTGGTCATTTCGCACGTCGAGCTCAAAATTAGGATTCTTCTCCTCTATTAACACTCATAACACAAACAATCCCTTATTAACATCAAAACATCCCCTTGAGGATGGGTGGGGCCCACGATCCTCATTTTCTGAGTAAAATAACCTCAGGGGCATTTTGGTCATTTTACACGTACAGAAATCGGGGTTTGCAATACTTGCACGAATTGCTCCTAACTTCTCTTCTAACGTTATATTCCTTTATTAAGGATTGTTTGGTCTCAAATTTTATATAATATTTACCTACGGTAATTCGGTAATTCCTAAATGTAAATTACAGGTAAAAATTGGGCATCCACACATACCTTAACTAGTCGTCACTAGTTCTTACTTATCCTCTTGATAAGCAAATCATAATCACAAAATAATAATCCGACTCCAATTACGCAGACCTAAGGAATCACCCATCATAAGACTTTCTTCCTTCTTGAAACGCATCAACTGGTTAAGACAAGTAACTTTGTCCGCTTCAGGGCTGATGTCGATGCCTCACAGTTTTACCTTCTCCTCACCATAAGAAGTACGTCTCAGCCTGAAACACATAATCTGGTTAAGACTCATGACATTGTCCACTTCGGTATGGCTCCATGACCATCCCCCCTTGGGTTTCCTTTCTCTTCATCAAGCAGAAATACGTCTCGGCATATCACATATAAACCATTATTTTCAAAACTTTTCTAAAGTCCCTCAAATTTGACGAAAATTCAGGCATAACGTCATCACTCCGAATTTCCTCAAATTTGAGTCATGCTACATTACTTAAATCACACATGTTGTTCTCATGAAATTTCTCAATCAAATCATTCTTTTAAACATAGGAGCATACCCTCCTAACTCATTCATACTTCATATTCTCATGCATCATTCATAGCATACCACATCACCATAACAACATGTCACAATACACATATAGCCTCATGTTCAAGGCATTAACATATTCACATCATTACGAGCATACCTACTCGGTCTCATTCTTACATCACACTTTCTATCTCATGGTGTCTTGTGCTTTGGCCTTTAGGGTCTTAAACTTATGTTCTAATGGTTCTAACTTCCATTATGCATCTTTTTTACACCTAAGGGATCATTACTTATAATTTTCTCTAACGTTTATGCTTAACATAACCAAACAATACTTCATTAATTTGGGCAGAATTTTGTCATATGATTATGGGGTCCTAGAATCTCTCTTTGACCTTTTCTAAGTTTCGTCTTTGCCTAAGGCTCTATAATCAACTCCTAAACCAATTATGAGGGATTCCTACACATATCCATAATTATAAACCATTTTCTTAAGTCCAATTATACTGGAACAGAATACCATTTGTGCATCTACGTGTTCTAGAATTAGCATTTTAAAATCCTTTTTAGTTGCTTGTTCTTTCCTAACTTCCCTTGGCCAAGTGTACAAGGCAAAACAAAATCATCAAATAATCACATAATCTCATGATTTAAATGCATACAAGTTGCTAGTTTCTCTTGGAATCATTTTAGTAACTCAAAACTCTTTTAGAAACTAATTTATCTCATTAAAATCATAAAAAAATGGGTAAGGTCAATAGCTAAATTATTTAGCTCAAGGAATAGACTTAAAACACAAAACTTTGTCCATAAAGGTCTTTGGGTACACCTATGCTCAAATTCCAGGACTTAGACTATGGGCACTCATGATTAGATGAACTCATCCCAAGTCCATCATCATCATCACAAGGCCGAAATGGCATCCTCTAAATGCCTCCATTTTCTAAAACTTTATCTGAAATACTGGGTAAGTCTTTGAGCTCTAGGAGATTTAAGTGATGACATAAACTTAAACATGATATGCACTTATTTTACTCTTCATTAGAATGTAAAGTGAGAGCATAAAATAAATATGAGATGCAACCTTATTATTATCTTTAAAGATTAAGTAATAACTTGAAATATAAACATGAAATGCAAACTTGGAAACTTAAACATGATAATGCAAGTTCATTTAGTTATTCTTGAGAGTTTAGTGATGGCATCAAAAGAAATATGCTATGCAAGGCATAAACATAAACATGAGTGTAATGCCCCAATTTCTTCGTTTGAGTGCAAATGACCAAAATGCCCCTGAGGTCATTTTTACCCAATTTCGAGGACAGTAACCCAGTCCCAATGGGTCAACTCAATGTTTAAAGGGGATTATATGTGTATGTTTGATATTCGAGGTGAAAATCTCATTTTAGAACTTTTGGCTCAAAATGACCAAAATACCCTGCTGCTTTCTACACGGGTAAAAGGTGCCGTTTAGCTTGGAACTTTTCCAGGAAGTTTGGAATGATGTTTTTAAGTAATGTTTGATGTTTAGTCGGGCCTGGAGGTCAGGCAGTTTTAGTGCAAAATTACCATTTACCCCTAGAACGTGTAAGTGAGCCTAATGACGCAATTAAGCAAACCTAAGCAATATTAGGCTCTAATCAAAGATTAATTTATTTCGATAATTAATCTAGAGTCAAAATAATTTATTAAGGTTAATTAGAACCTAAGATTGCTTAGATAAACTCTAATTGCATTCTTTAATTCAAGATTCCTAGTCATGGAATCTTGAATAGTATTTTCTTCTCCAATTCCTTAAATTAAGGAATTGTGCCATACCTCATTTGACCAAAAGAATTATTTTAAATTGTTAATCTAGCAAGATTACCCTCCTAATCAAGTCTTGACACTCTAATTACCCAATTACCTCACCTAAACACTTTCTTACAACTCCTAACCAAAACCTTAATCAAAGAAACACCTAAACACATCACTAAACCACAATTACATAAGCAAATTTTCCTCCCCCTTGGCTGTAAAATTCTGGCCGAATCCTCCAAGGAAAAATGCCACATGTTGTTTTATTCTCACTCAAAGAGCCATGCCTAGGCCATACCTCAAGCCATACCTCACCATGCTTTCAACCATGCTTTGCCCATGCCTAGCCCATACCAATCAAAGAGATATTTTCTTCTCTCTTTGGCCATGAAGACCGTCGGCCTTCTCCCTTGTGCAGCCTCCATGTTGCAAAATTTCTATAAATACCAAGCTTGGAAGAACTTGGTTACACTTTAGATCATTTGCCAAGTTTAGTTTTCTTGCACTTTTCTTGCTTTTTCTCTCAAATTTCTCTTCATCTTCTTCATCTTCTTCTTCCTCTCAAGAACCTTGCCACCACCACAAACCACCACAAACAACCATAAACCACCACTACCTCACCTTAAACCACCCTTCAAACACTTAAACTTTCCATTCCCAAGCTTAGAAACTCAAGGAAAAATCATCTTCCTTGAGCTTCCTCTTTGGCCAAAACACATCCCACATCCAAGAGAAGATTTTGTCTTCTCAACTCTTCAAGAACTCAAGCTTTCTTTCATTCCTTCAAAGACTTCCTTAGGTAGGGGTTTTGTTTTCAAGTTTTACTTGTTTTCCTTAAAGAAAGTTCTAGTTTTCTCTTGGTTCAAACTCTTTTCTTCCTTCTTTTTCATTTCGGCCAAGAGGCTTTTTATGAAAATAACATGAGCTTGATGATGAGGTTTCAAGATAATGACTTGTTGTTGTCATGTGAGAAACCTCTAAAGCTTGAAACAACTTGGTCTTGGACCATACATGCTTGTGATTCTTTCTTTTTCTTTGGTTTCATTTTCGGTTCTTTTCCTTTTCTTTCTCAAATGATTTCGGTTTCCTTTGCCTTGGTTTGAACAAAGTTTGCTAAAAATGTAAAGTAGATCACAAAAGTTTTGTTAAAGAAAATTAATCACATGATTTCAAAGAGCTCTAAGCTTACCCTTGCCAACCTTAAAGTTGGTCGGCCGTTCTAAGAGTTTTACTCTAGATTGAAGCCCATGAGCAATAAAATAAAGAATATGACTTAGTTCTTGTATTTTGTTTAGACAAAGTGTTGAGCTTTGTGTCTATTTTCTTGAGCTTGATGATGAAGTTCAAACCTTAAGACTTCTTTGAAGTCTAGGTGCTAAGAACTCTAAAGCTTGCCTTATGATACATAATGGGTTGAGGTTTTGTTCCTTTAAAGTCTTGCAAAGAGCTCTAGTTAAGATCTAAAATAAGATGCATTCATGTTTACTTTAATGCTTTGCATAGCATGTTTATTTTAGTCATCACTAAACAACTTAAAGATTAAAACAAGAATGTGCATCCTCACTTAATAAATCTCAAAGCCTACCTATTTCAACCTTAAAGTTGATTGTTGATTTGGGGTAAATACCTGGGGCCTAGAGCACTAAAATAAAGAATTGAACCTTGCATCTCATGTTTACTTTCTTGTCTAGCATGTTTATATTCTATGCCATCACTTAAACTCTAAAGATAATAAAAGAGTGCATCTCATGTTTACTTTATGTCTTCACTTTATTTTCTAATGAAGAATAAAAATGAGGTGCATAGCATGTTTAAGTTTATGTCATCACCTTAATGATCTAGAGCTCAAAGACTTGCCCAAGTATCCTATGTAAGGTTTTAAGAAAATGTTGGCATTTTTAAGAAGCCATTTCGGCCTTGTGGTGATGATGATGGACTTAGTATGAGTTCCTCTAATCACAAGTGTCCATAGTTCATGTTTTGTAATTTTTCTAAGCTTAGGAGCACCTAAGCAACATTATGAAAGAAATTATACACTTTAAACCTATTTTATGAACAAGTTAATTTAGCTACTGACCTCATGTGTAATTACATGATTTTAATGTAAGGATTTGAGTTCTAAAAGAGTTTTGAGTCCCTAAAATTATTCCAAGAGAAAACTAGCAACTTGTATGCATTTTAATTCATGAGATTATGTGATTTTATGGGCTTATGATTTCGGTTCTGCCCTTTTTGTTTGGCTACTGTATAAATTCTGTTCTAAGGTGTTAAAATGTGTAAAATTATGTTTGAGTGAAGCAAGGATCGATTTAGAGAAGTTAGAAAAGAATAAGTAACTTGAAAAGATTAGAAATGAGAATTCTAGAACACTTTAATGCACAAAAATGCAAATCTGTTCCAGCATGATTAATTCAAGGATAAATGGTTCATAATCAGTAAGACATGTATAAAATCCCTTCATAAATGATTAGGTATTAATTACTAAGCTTAAGGTGATGATAAGGACTTAAAATGGGAATTCTAGCACACTTAGACATGGTAAAATACAATTCTGTTCAGCATAGTTAGATTGAGGAAAAATGGTTTATAACTTAGAAAACATGCCTAGGAATCCCTCATAATTGGTTTAGGAATTGATTATGGAACCTTAGGTGAAGACGGATCTTAAAAAGGGCCACGAACGGAGATTCTAGAGCCCCGTAAGCGTATGATATTTTTCTGCCCTTAAATACATAATGCTGTTGGAATTTTTAGTAAGCCTAAATCTTAATAAGAAATATAGTGATGATCTCTTGAGTGTAATAAGGATGTAATATGGATATTAGAATGTTTGGAACATGAGTTTAAAGCCCTAAGGGCCAAAGCATAAAATACCATGAGATAGGAGGTGTGATGTGAGCATGAGGAACGAGTGAGCATATTCGTAATGATGTGATTATGTTAATGTCTCAAGCATGAAACTTTATGTGTATAATTGGCATGTTGATATGATGAGATGTTGTGCCATGTATTTGAGATGCATGAGGTTTCGAAATATGAATGAATTGAAAGAATATGCTCATGTGAACTAGAAATGTTTATTAATTGAAAAGTTCCATGAGAATGATATGTTGATTGAGTTATGTGGCATGACTCAAATTTGAGGAAATTCGGAGTACTGTTATGCTACCAAATTTTCGTCAAATTTGAGAGACTTAAGAAAGTTTTGAGAAATAAGATGTTTAATGTGACACACCGAGACGTACTTCTCCTCTCCGGTGAGGAAAAGGTAAAACCGTGAGGCATCGACATTAGCCTGCCAAAGCGGACAAAGTCGATGGTCTTAACCAGTCGATGCGTTTCGAAGAAGGAAAAAGTCCCATGATGGGTGATCCTTAGGCCCCCTACCCCGTACTCTGGAGTCGGATTATGATGATTATGATTATGTTTATGATTCGCTTATCAAGAGGATAAGTAAGAACTAGTGACGACTAGTTAAGGTATGAGCTCATAGCCTAGTTTAAGGGGTGCGGTTACTATTATGTTTAGTGTCACAAGTATGAGAAAAGGAAAGATGTTCAAGAGAAGTTACATGCCACTTACATGTTGTTTGATTATTGTTTGGTTTGCCTAAAGTCCTGCCATGGTTCATGAACTATTATGCTGCATACATGCATTAAGATTCATTGTAAAAGACATGGAACTTAGATAAATATCTTTGTGAAAACCTCATAATGAACCTATGCATGTCTAACCTTTTTATAATAAACCCAAGGTTCCTTAGGCCCCCTACCCGTACTCTGGTAGTCGGGATTATGATGATTATGATTATGTTTATGATTCGCTTATCAAGAGGATAAGTAAGAACTAGTAACGCTTAAGGTATAGCTCATAGCCTAGTTTAAGGGTGCGGTTACTATTATGTTTAGTGTCACAAGTATGAGAAAAAGGAAAGATGCTCAAGAGAAGTTACATGCCACTTACATGTTGTTTGATTATTGTTTGGATTGCCTAAAGTACAGCCATGCATTCATGAAATATTACGCTGTATACATGCATTAAAGATTCATTGTAAAAGACATGGACCTTGGATAAATATCTTTGTGAAAACCTCAAAATGAACTTATGCATGTCTAACCTTTTTATAATAAACCCAAGCTTCCTGGGGACGTAAACGATGACACTAGGATAGAGGATTTCCTCCTGAGATTCTTTAGCAAGATTCTCACCCCTCTTCCTGTTTCTCTTTCCGTTGTCTCCGGTGTCGATGGCGTCGTTCGTGATTTTCGTTGATGCACCCATGTGGGAGTTGCACTACGATCCGGATAACATCCTACCATTTCGAGGGTCGTTGTGCTATACGCATTTTGCATACATGGGACGCCCGTTTTCCTTTCTAGTCTCCAGCTTTCGATTCACTCGACTTCCCCTATGGCGATGACATGATTTTTGAGAGGGCAAACCAGGAGACGAGCAGAACGTCGCGCTCGTCCTGATCCTCAGTGGACGAGGCTACCCCGAGTGCGTGCCTCGCTCGAGACGTTCGGAGACCGACCCGTCAGGATCCCCCTTTCTCATCCTTTCGGAGGGTTCTGCCACTGCTACCCATGGACATTGGGATGGGTAGCGAGGAGATGGTGACGCAGCGGAGGTTAGCACGACGTAGGAAATGCGCCCACGCCATGGAGGACATGTTCGCCGCCCTTCCGTCTTCATGCACCCGAGGAGCTTACCCAGTCATGGGTATGTGCCATCGAGGGATGAGGAGGAGCGCCATCCATAGCTCGAGGGAGGGAGTAGTCCTAGTTTGGGGAGTATCTTTTGGGGTTGTTTCATGTATTTGTTGTTATGATTCTATTTCTGTCATTGTCCTAAAGCTCTGCCCACTTGTATGGGTAAGATTTTATGCTTTCCTTTGTAATTCGATGGTTATGTATTAAACTATTATGACTAATATTATGATGAATATTTTCATGATTAAGGTGTTCTTTACGGCTTTTGTATTGTATGATTTACTTTGCTCTTCCGCTTTATGTTTCGTTTGTGTCATACGCAAAGGCTCGCACTTTGTTTTACATGATTCATTTCAAAAAAAATTTACCCTATTTTCCGCTAAGTATTTTGTAAATGAATTTAAAGGGAAGTAATAACTAATAATTAATCTTGATACGTCCTAGGCGTATTAGGTTAAATATTAGGGTGTTACAATGACTGCAACTTCATTTTAACTTAACTAGAGCTCTTACAAGACTTTAAAGGAACATCACAACCTCAACCCAAATATGTACCTTAACAAACATAAAGTGAGCTTTAGAGTTCTTAGCACCAAGTCTTCAAAGAAGCCTTTGGTTTGAACTTCATCATCAAGCTCAAGAAAATGGACACAAAGCTCAACACTTTGTCTAAACAAACATATAAAGAACTAAGTCATATTCTTTATTTTATTGCTCATGGGCTTCAATCTAGAGTAAAACTCTTAGAATGGCCAACCAACTTTAAGGTTGGCAAGGGTAAGCTTAGAGCTCTTTGAAAACATAGGATTAATTTTCTTAACAAAACTTTTGTGATCTACTTAACATTTTTAACAAACTTTGTTCAAATAAAGGGAAAGGAAACCGAAACCATTCAAGGGAAAAAGGAAAGAAAACCAAACCATTAGGGGGAAAAGGAAGAGGAAACCGAAAACATAAGCAAGAAAAAAAAAAGAAACCAAGAGCATATATGGTCCAAGACCAAGTCTTTCAAGCTTTAGAGGTTTCTCACATGACAACAACAAGCCATTATCTTGAAACCTCATCATTAAGCCAAAGTTTTCCTCTGGAAAGGCTCCAAGGCCGAAAAGAAAGTGAAGAAGAAAAAGAGTTTGAACCAAGAGAAAACTAGAACTTTTCTTGAAGAAAACAAGTAAAAACTTTGAAACAAAACCCCTACTTAAGGAAGTCTTTGAGAAGGATGAAAGAAAGCTTGATCCTTGAAGAAATGAGAAGACAAAATCTTCTCTTGGAGGAGAAGGAGGATTCAGCCAAGAAGAAAGCTCAAGGAAGATGATTTTTCCTTGAGTTTTTAAGCTTGGAAATAGAAAGTTTGAGTGTTTAAGAGATGGTTTGAGGTGAGGGAGTGGTGATTTATGGTTGTTTGTGGTGGTTGGTGGAAAGTTTCTTTGAAGAAGGAGAAAAAAAAAGCAAGATGAAGAGAATTTTGAGAGAAAATGAGGGAAAGTGCAAGAAAGCCAAACTTAGCAAATGATCTAAAGTGTAACAAGGTTCTTCCAAGCTTGGTATTTATAGAAATTTTGCAACGTGGAGGCTGCACAAAGGGGTAGTGGCTGATGGCCAAGGAGGAGGAAAAATGGGGAAAATATCTCTTTACATAGGTATGGGCTTAGGCATGGCAAGCATGGTTGAAAGCATGGTCAAGGTATGGCCTAAGGCATGGTTCTTTGAGTGACACAAAATCAACATGTGTGGAATTTGGGGAAAGGTTTCGGCCAGAATTTACAGCCCAAGGGAGGAAGAGAATTGTTCATGTAATTGTGGTTTAATGATGTGTTTAAGTGTTTCTTTGATTAAGGTTTTGATTAGGAGTTTGTAAGAAAGTGTTTAAGTAAGGTAATGACTAATTAAGGTTGCCAAGACTTGATTAGGAGAATGATCTTGCTAGATTAACAATTTAAAATCATTCTTAGTCAAATGAGGTATTGGCACAATTCCTTAATTTAAAATTGGAGAGAGAAAATACTATTCAAGATTCCATGACTAGGAATCTTGAATAAAGAATGTAATTAGAGTTTAACTAAGCAATCTTAGGTTCTAATTAACCTTAATAAATTATTTTGACTCTAGATTAATTATCGAAATAAATTAAATCTTCGATTAAGCCTAATATTGCTTAGGTTTGCTTAATTACGTCATTAGTCTCACTGTATACTGTTCTAGGAACAAAATGGTAATTTTGTACTAAAACTGCCCGGGACCTACGGGCCCCTAAACACCAAATACCACTCATAAACATCATTTCAAATTTCCTGAAAAGTTCGGGCTCAAACGGCACCTTTACCTGCATAGAACACGGAGGGTATTTTGGTCATTTTGAGCCAAAAGTTCGAAGACGAGATTTTTACCTCGGATATCAAACATAACAGTTACAATCCCCTTCAAACATTGAGTTGACCCATTCAAGGACTGCGAGTCAGCTTCCTTAAATTTGGGTAAAAATGACCTCAGGGGCTTTTCCTTATTTGCACTCAAACAAAAAAATCGGGGCATTACACTCTTGGTGATTATAACCTTGTGCAATCAATCTTGCTTTGTTCCTAATGACTTTGCCCTTCATTAAGCATATTTCTGAACACCCACTTTGTGCCAATGATGGTCTTGCCCTTTGGTCTTTTGAACAAGTGTCTAGACTATGCTTTTCTCGAACTGGTTTAGTTCTTCTTGCATAACATCCACCCAACTTTGATCACTTAAAGCTTCATCAATACATTCAGGTTCGATAGTGGAGATGAAAGCACAATATGACATATTTCTAGGCGATGATATGGTTCTCACACCCTTGGAAATATCTCCAAGAACTCGTTTTGAGAACCTGTCTTTAAATCAGAAACTTCCTTGTAGTTTATGTGACTTTGAAGGTCTACAACTTTTTCTTCATCTTCGGATTACTTTTCTTCGTGTTTAGAAGTGCAACTTTCTGATTGCTTTGGAGTTTTGAGCAGGCTTTCTGAAGTGCTTGAGTTCTAGTACTTACTTTCTGAAGGATTGTCTTTCATCTTTTTACTATCAGAAGTTTCCTTTAGACTTACTCTTTGAAGACTTTCTCCCAGATCTTCAAGATCATTAGCAAAGTCTTTCTTTAACTCCTTAAACTTGATGTGAATAGTATTTTCAATGCATTGCATTCTATTATTATATACTTTGTAAGCTTTAGAGTTAGAAAAGTATCCTAGGAAAATACCATCATTATGTTTAGGATCAAACTTTGCAAGTTTGTCCCTAGTGTTAAGGATAAAACATGATGAGCCAAATATGTGAAAATCTGATATGTTGGGTTTCCTACCCTTCTATAGCTCATAGGGAGTTTTCTTGAAGATTGGCCTTAGAAAAAATTTGTTTTGTATATAGCAAGAGGTATTTAAGCCTCTACCCAAAAACCTTTTGATAAACCACTTCCTAAAAGCATTGTTCTAGCTATTTCCTACAAACTTTTGTTTTTCCTTTCAGCAACCCCATGTTGGTAGGGAGTTCTAGGTGTAGAAAACTCGTAGAGCATACCATGATTTTCATAAAACTTTTTGAAAATATGATTCTCAATTCTCCTCCATGATCAGATTTGATAGAGCTTATTTAAGAATCTTTTTCTATGCAAATATGTTTTGCAAAAATTTGAATCTTCCAAATACCTCATTTTTAGAAGCTAGGAAAATAACCCATGTGAATTTGGAGTGGTCATCCACAATGACAAGACAATATCTCTTTCAGCAAGACTGCAGTCTTCGTTGGTCCAAAGAGATCCATATGTAAAAGCTCAAGTGGTCTGGTGGTTGAAACCACATGCTTATTATAGAAAGATGCTTCAATTTGCTTACCCTTTTCAGAAATGACAAGTTGAGTCTTCATCATATTTGATCCTTAGTAAGCTTTTTACTAGCTTTTTCTGAAAAGCTCAGAAATGAGCTTCATATGAGCATGCTCAAGCTTTTTGTGCCATAACCACTTATCATCTGTGAAGGATACGAGATATTTTACATTGTGATCTCTCAGAACATCCAAGAATAACACATAAGGTGTTATCATGCCTCTTTCCTGACAGAATGACTTGTCTAGAAGTGGGACTTACTATATTGATTGTATGAGCACTAAAAATAACATTAAAGCTTTGGTCACATAATTGAGTAATACTTAAAAGGTTGTGAGCCAAACCATCAACAAGTAAGACATCAGAAATTTGGTGAGAATCATCTTTACCAACATTTCCTATGGTTGTGACCTTAGCCTTACCTCCATCAGCAAACTTTATTGATCCAGAGCTTTTGGGTCAAGGATTCTGAACCACCTCCTAGATTTGGACATGTGCCTTAAGCAGCCATTGTCTATGTACCACTTGTTGTTAGGTTCCACATGTGTTCTCAAAGACCTGCAACAAACATAGTTTTATTTTAGGTACCCAGATTTTCTTGGGTCCTTTTAAGTTAGTTTGAGAGGGAGGTTTTCTAACCTATTTGACATACTTCATTTTCATGAAGCATTCAGGTGGATGTCACTTCTTAAAGCAGAAAGTGCAAGAAGCCTTGTTCTTTACTTTCTTGAGGAAAGTTAGTTTTCCTTTCTCGTCAAATTCTTCTTCAAATCCTAACCCAGTCTTTTTAAAATATGGTCTGACCTCCAAGCATTAGATCAAGATTTTTTGATCCATTTACCATTTTTTCTAGGTCAGATTTAAGAAGTTTTGAAGTTCTTTCAAGCTCAAAAATAACTTTTTGAGTGTTTTCACTTTTACTTGCAACTTCAGATTCTAAGGCATTGAATTTCAAGTTTAAAATCTTGTTTTCTCCCTTTCAGTTCATCTTTTTCAAGCCTTAGATTCTTAGCTTCTACTTTGACCAATTTAAGTTCTAAAATAGTCTTTTTATATTCCTTTTCAGGTTGAGATAATGAAAAGAGAGATTGAGAATCTTCTAGCAATTCTTCATATAATGATAACAATTCATCATATGAGAGATTATAGTTGCTTACCTCAGATTCACTTTCTGATGTATATCTAGCCATGAAGCATATATAGGTTGGTAACATCCATCTCCTCCTGATCCTCCTTTTTCTTCCTCAGATTCACTCCAGGTGGCTAGCATCCTTTTCTTCCTAGGCATGAATTGTGGACCTTTGAGTTTAGGACAATATGGTTTGAAGTGTCCTTTCTCCCCACAATGGTAACAGATGACACTTTCAGACTTCAGCTTGCCTTCCTGTCCTTTCTGAGGTTGATGTCCCTTCTTTTCTTCATTTTGCCTCTCTAGACCTGAGACATTTTCCTCACTAGCATGGAAAGCTCATTTCCATCTTCTTCTTCTGTCTCATCATTAGTTTTTTCTTCTTCATAAGATGTTTTAGCAACCTGCATTGCTTTAACTTTGCTTGCCTTTTGATGAGCCGATTTTAAGGCCATGGACTTGCTCTTCTAGAAGATTCACCATACATTTCTAAGAGCATTACCTCAAGAGTTTTAAGAAACCCAATGAGTGCATCTAGGCTAAGAGTTTGAAGGTCTTTTACCTTAGTGGTGGCTGTGACCTTAGGTAGCCATTTGGCAACGAAGCTTCTTAAGATTTTTGTAACCATTTTGGAGTTAGAGTATCTTTTGGCTAATCCCTTAAGTTAGTTTATGATGTGCATAAACCTGGTGGTTATTTCATCAATATTCTCTTGATCTAACATTTTGAACATCTTATATTGATGAACTAGCATGTTGATCTTAGTTTCTTTCACTTGATCAGTGCCTTCATGTAGCATATGTAGCTTGTCTTATATTTCCTTTATCGTGTCACAAGCAATAATTTTGTCATATTCAGCTTTGCTTAGTGTACACGTGAGTAGGTACTTAGCTTTTGAGTTCAGTGAACTCTGGCCTTGTATTGCTCTGTCCACCTACTCCAAGGGATTTCTCTTGATGTTGAGGGTGCATCATCTGATCCTAGAACTTCTTCCCTTGGAACAAAATCTCCTTCTTGTATTATCTCCTACAAGTCAAGACTTGCATATTTTATGAACAACTATATTCCATCTCTCAGGAGGCATAATCCCTACTATCAAAGAATGGCGGTCTATTAATGGAGTATCCTTCTGCTATATGAATATTCTTGCCATCTGTCCTTCAAATCTTTGTCCTCTGCAAATGTTAGAATGCTCAACCCTTAAAGGCCAAGCTCTAATGCCACTTGTAGGTAAGAAAGTGCACGAGAAGGGGGTTAAATCATACTTTCCCTTTTCTTTTCTTATTTTGACTTTTGAATAACTTACTAAAGAAACTATCAAGCTATGAGCTTGAAGTGTAGTGAAAACAGCGTTAGTGGCTTCAGAAAGTGAACTTTCTGAACCAAGAAAAGGAATAAATGAGTAAAAGAGAGTTTTCGGAACTAACAAAGTAAACAAATCAAATATAGGAGTAAACTAAGAGATAAAGGAGAAAGGATATTGTAACACTCTACCTCTTAACCTCATACCCTCAAGTTGCATTCCGGTTAGTTATTAGTTGTTACGCCTTTGTTTCAGATCTTGACTTACTTTTCTTTAAAATACGAGTAATAAAATATGACTAAATTTTTCTTTTTGAACTTAAAACTTAAAATGCGAGCCGTGTAGCGCATAGATACCGACTAATAAACATAAAACATAATAATCAGATATATGTCATCATAAAAACCATGAATAAACCATAGAATACTCACAACATGAATTATAGTAGTGTATCATAATCATAACATAACAACGATGTCCTTATATATACATAAGGACACCTACGGGTATCAATTACATCAAGCAACTTTAACTAATGCATAACAGGATGTTAACAAGGCTAGACTAGTCTTCATGCTTTCGCTGCGCCCTTTGATCTGACTAGATGATGTGATTCCTACATCCGCGCCTCAAGGAAGATCACGAACATCTGCATCAATCCCGTATAGAGATAACACAGGAGGGAAAACAAAAGGGGTGAGAAACTTTTCAAGATTCTAGGAGGTTCCCAACTTTAACACAAGTGTCATCGTCATCACCCCCAAGCCACTTTGGGTTTTATTATGAAAGAGGTGTACATGCATAGGTTCAGTTTTAATTTCTCAAATCCTATTATCCGAAGTGGGTTTCTTTTAGCATGAGTCTTGATGGTATGAATGCAATAGATATTTATGTATGCATGGAAATGCTTGAGCATGATAGTTCACGTACTCAACATATATCACTTAATCATAAGCACCATGGAAAAACCACGAAACATATGCATGTGCGTCTTTTACTTTATCATAATTGAACTCTTCAGTTCCTTTCTTAACTTTTTCCACCTTCATCGTAATCACCAAAATCCACCCAACATGCCGCCCGGGCAATTTTCACATAGCCACCAAACTCCAAATACACCCATTGCCTAGGAATAAGCTCATCCTAACTAGCCGTCGCTAGATTCATACGGGAAAAAAAAAGGGGGATCATATCTCTTTCTTGGATCACCTCGTACAACCCTTAACTCGGGAAGTTATAATGGGATCATTTTCTCATTATCATATCTTGCATGGATGCAACATGAGCATTCAACCATAGAACATCATATAACATATCCTCTATTCATATCTCATATTCTCATGCATTGTAAATATAGCCTACCACATCATCATAGCAACATGCCACACATCCATACATTCCCATACTCATGGTATTTAAAGCATTCACATTCATCAAAGCAATACTCACTCGGTCTCATTCTCACATCACACCTCCTATCTCATAGTGTTTTATGCTTTGGCCTTTATGGGTCTTAAACTTAGGTTCTAATTATCCTATCTTTCATTATGGATCTTTATTTCACCAAAGGGATCATTACTTATAATTTCCTCTAATGTTTATGCTCACTAACATAACCAAACAGCATTACATTACTTAGGCAGAAAATTATCATACGCTTACGGGTCCTAGAATCTCCATCTTTGACCTTTTCTAAGTTCCGTCTTCGCCTAAGGCTCTATAATCAACTCCTAAACCAATTATGAGGGATTCCTACACATATCCACTAATTATAAACCATTTTTCTTAAGTCCAATTATGCTAGAACAGAATTTACAATTTGTGCATCTAAGTGTTCTAGAATTCTCATTTAAGTCCTTTTTAGTTACTTGTTCTTTCCTAACTTTCCTAAATTGATCCTTACTTCACTCAAACATAATTTTACACATTTTAACACCATAAAACAGAATTTATACAGTGGCCAAGTGCACAAGGCAGAACCAAAAATACAAGCATCATATAATCACATAATCTCATGATTTAAATGCATATAAGTTGCTAGTTTCTCTTGGAATCATTTTAGGAACTCAAAACTCTTTTAGAAACCAATTTATCTCATTAAAATCATATAAATGTGTGTTAGGTCAGTAGCTAAATTATTTAGCTCAAGGAATAGATTTAAAACATAAAACTTTGTTCATAATGTTCTTTAAGTACACCTAAGCTTAGAAAAATTCCAAGACATAGGCTATGGGCACTTATGATTAGATAAACTTATCCAAGTCCATCATCATCATCACAAGGCTGAAATGGCATTCTTGAAATGCCTCCATTTTCTAAAACTTTATGTAAGATACTTGGGCAAGTCTTTGAGCTCTAGGATATTTAAGTGATGGCATAAACTTAAACATGCTATGCACTTGTTTTACTCTTCATTATAAAATAAAGTGAGAGCATAAAATAAATATGAGATGCAACCTCATTATTATCTTTAAAGATTAAGTGATGACTTGAAATATAAACATGAAATGCAAGCTTGGAAATTTAAACATGATAATGCAAGTTCATTTAGTTATTCTTGAGAACTTAGTGATGGCATCAAAATAAACATGCTATGCAAGGCATAAACATAAACATGAATGCAACTCATTTTATCTTAACTAGAGCTCTTACAAGACTTTAGAGGAACATTATAACCTTAACCCAATTTGTATCTTTACAACATAAAGTGAGCTTTAGAGTTCTTAGCACCAAGTCTTCAAAGAAGCCTTTGGTTTTGAACTTCATCATCAAGCTCAAGAAAATGGACACAAATCTCAACACTTTATCTAAACAAACATACAAGAACTAGTCATATTCTTTATTTTATTGCTCATGGGCTTCAATCTAGAGTAAACTCTTAGAACGGGACCAACTTTAAGGTTGGCAAGGGTAAGCTTAAAGCTCTTTGAAAACATGTGATTAATTTTCTTAACAAAACTTTTAGTGATCTACTTAACATTTTTATCAAACTTTGTTCAAAGAAAGAAAGAAACCGAAATCTTGAGGAGGAAAAAGGAAAGAAAAATCGAAACCTTAAGAAGGAAAAGAAAGGAAAATGAAACTTGAGCAAAGGAAAAGGAAAGAAGCCAAAAGCATGTATGGTCCAAGACCAAGTTTTTCAAGCTTTAGAGGTTTCTCACATGGCATCACAAGACCATTATCTTGAAACCTCATCATCAAGCTAAAGTTTTTTACATAAAAAGGCTCCAAGGCAAAAAGAAAAAGAAGAAGAAAAAGAGTTTTGAACCAAGAGAAAACTAGAACTTTCTTGAAGAAAAACAAGTAAAACTTTGAAATAAAACCCCTACCAAAATGGAAGCTTAGTCTTGAGATGAGATGAGAAGAACAACTTCCTTCCTTGATGCTTAGATGAATTCGGCCAAGAGAAAAAGAAAAGGAAGAAAGGTTCACTTTGAGTTTTTGAGCTTGGAAATGGAATGGCTATGTGTTTAGGAAGTAATGTATGGTTAGGAGGTGATGGTTCTTTGTGAGCAAGAAGAAGATGAGAAGGATGGTAGAACTCTTGAACTTTGAGAGAAAAAGAAAGAACTCAAGGTTACTCTTTGAAGCTAAACTTGGCAAATGAACAAAATGCAACCAAGTTTATCCAAGCATGGTATTTATAGAGAAATTGCAACCATGTGGCTGATTGGGGAGGAAGGCCTTGACCTCATGTTCCATGAGGTGAGAGAATTTGTTCCATGAGGCATGGTGAGGTATGGTGGAAAACATGGGCAAGGCATGGGCACACAAGTTTCATTAAGCATATTTTATTGGAAATGAAACATGTGATGGATGATTAATTGGGGAGGAGTGGCTGGTCATAATTAAGGCCAATGGGGGAGGAAAAATTATCATTTTAATGTTGTTTTATGTGTGTGTTTAAGAGGTAATTTGGTTAGGCCAAGAATTAGGAGTTGTAAGCAAGTGTTTAAGTGAGATAATGGGTAATTAAGGTGGTTTAAGACAAGATTTAAGGGTGGTCTTGCTTGATTAATGTAAATCCACCTTTATTAGGGAGGAATCATCATGTGACAACTTCCATGATTTAAGGAAATTGATTGGAATCTTACTATTTATGAAAATATGACAATGTCTTAAATCAAAGAAAAGGATTTTGAGCTTCTCTAAGCAATCTTAGATTCTAATTAACCTTAATTAATTATTTTGACTCTAGATTAGTAATTAGAATTTACTAATCTTTAATTAGAGCCTAATATTGCTTAGGTTTTGCTAACTATATCATTAGGCCCAAAACACACGAAGCTAGAGGCAAAATGGTAATTTTTCACAAAAGCTGCCCGAGGCCACCTAGGCTTAACTAGTTATTAAACGTAGCTTAAAAACATCATTTAAAACCTTTTGGTGAAGTCCAGACTTAAAGCACGTAATCGATCTTAAACATCCACAGGGGCATTTTGGTAATTTCACGCGTTGGAACTCAAAAATGAGATTTTTCTCTCTATTACCACACATAACACATATAATCCCCTACCAACATCAAAACATCCCCCTTGAGGATGGCCGAGACGGCGATCCTCATTTTCGGGTAAAATGTGTAACACCCTAATATTTAACCCCAATACGCCTAGGACGTATTACGATTAATTATTACTTGTTACTTCTCTTTAAATTCATTTACAAAATACTTAGCGGAAAATACAGGTAAAATTTTTTTTTTTAAATGAATCATGTAAAACAAGGTGCGAGCCTTTGCGTGAAACGTAAAAGTAACGTGAGGCAGAAGAATAAATAATCATATAGAACATAAACATTAAGAACACATCAAACATGAAAACATCCCTCATCATATTATATAATCATAGTTTAGTATAATACCACTGGAATATAAAAGAAACATAAAGTCTTGCCCATATTAGTGGGCAAAGCTTGCAATACAACAACATAAAATGAGAAACATAATAACAAATACATGAAACAGCCCAAAAGATACTCCCCACAAAACGACCCTCCCCTCTAAAAGCCTATGGACGACGCTAGTCCTCGGACGAGAGATGTAGCCTACGAACTGTCGAAGCTCCTAGATGTAGCCCATCGAAGAGGGGGCGTGGGCATGTGAATCGGTGGAGCGACGTGGCCACCTAGGCGAGGGCGCCTCTCTGGCGCGTACGCGCCTCATAGGCCTCGGCTGAGACTGAATCCTCACTACTATTAGCAGCCAAAGGCACCGAAGGGCGGAATCCTCCGAATACGGATCGAGGATGATCCTCGGATAGGTCCTTCCCACAATGACATATGAGGGGTACGTAATCTGGGTAGTCGCATACAGCTGAGGATGATGGTCGAGACGGCGGTTCTGCTCATCTCAGGTCGCGTCCTCTCAAAAATCATGTCATCGCCAAAGGGAGAAGTCGGAGTAAATGGATGCTGGAGACTGGGAAGGCAAATGGGCATCCCATGTATGCAAAAATGCGTATAGCACAATGACCCTCGAAGTGGTATGACTGGTGGCCCGGTCGAAGTGCAGTTCCCAAATGGGCGCGTCAACAAATATCACGAACGACGCCATCGATGTCTGAAGACGTAACGAAAGGAAACAGAGAAAGGGGTGAGAATCTTGCTAAAGAATCTCAGTAGGGAAATCCTCTATCCTAGTGTCATCATTTACATCCCCAGGAACCTTGGGTTTATTATGAAAAGGTTAAGCATGCATAGGTTCATTATGAAGTTTTCACGAGATATTTATCCAAGGTCCATGTCTTTTATGATGAGTCTTAATGCATGTATGCAGCATAATAGTTCATTAATGCATGGCAGTACTTTAAGCAAACCATATAATAATCAATCAACATATAAGTGGCATGAAACTTCTCTTTGAATGTCATTCCTTCATCTTAATCTTGTGACACCAAACATAATAGTAACCGTACCCCTTAAACTAGGCTATGAGCTCATACCTTAACTAGTCGTCACTAGTTCTTACTTATCCTCTTGATAAGCGAATGATAAACATAATCATAATCATCATAATCCCGACTCCCAGAGTACGGGTAGGGGGCCTAAGGATCACCCATCATGGGACTTTTTCCTTCTTCGAAACGCATCGACTGGTTAAGACCAGCGACTTTGTCCGCTTTGGCAGGCTAATGTCTATGCCCTCATGGTTTTACCTTCTCCTCACTTGGAGCAGAGTACGTCTGGTGTGTCACCTTAAACATCATATTTCTCAAAAACTTTTCTTATGTCTCTCGAATTTGACAGAAATTCGAGGATAACGCTACTCTCCGAATTTCCTCAAATCTGAGTCATGCCACATAGCTTAAACAAACATATCATCCTCATGGAACTTTTTCAATTAATAAACTTTCTAGTTCTCATGAGCATATTCCTCAATCTCATTCATATTTTGAAAGCCTTATGCATCTCAAATTCATGGCAAACACTTCATCATATCAACATATCAATTATTCACATAAGGTTTCATACTTGAAATGTAATCATATTCACGTCATTAAGAATATACTCTCTCGGTCTCATGCTCACATCACACCTCCTATCTCATGGTGTCTTATGCTTTGACCCTTACGGGTCTTGAATTCTTTTTCTAGTAATCTTATCTCCCATTGCCAAGTCTTTATCATATCTAAGGGGATTGTTCTTTACAATTCTTCTAACTTTATGCTCACCACTTTATCCAAGCATTATCAAGATCATCTATTCAACTACGGGATTCTAGAATCTATGCTATAAACTCTTTACTACGTTTTATCTTCGCCTAAGATTCTATGCTCAACTCCTAGGCATAATCTTTGGTTATGAAACATTATCCTTAAGCTCAATTATGCTGGAACAGAAGTTATTATCCTTGTGTCTAAACACTTTAAGATTCTAGTCCTAAATTCTCCTTATTTGTTTAATCTCACCAATCCTCCGAAAATGTTCCTTACTTCACTCAAACATAACATTACGCATTCTAACTCCTCAAACAGAATTCATACAGTGGCCAGGAAGGATGAAACAGAAACAGAAATGTTCATCCATACATATTCACATAAATTCATATTACGAATGCACACAAGTTGCTAGTTTTTCTCTTAGGATAATTTTAGGAGCAAAAGGTGTTCTGGTAATCGATTACAGAATTAAAACTATTATGGGTTTCAAAACAACGGGTAATCGATTACATATTATGGTAATCGATTACTTAGGGTTAAATTTTTCCGGAAAAATAAGAACATCGGAGTAATCGATTACACCAATAGGTAATCGATTACAGGGTTTTAAGGACCGGTTTGGGCATGAGAACAGCCTTGGTAATCGATTACATGTGCCTGGTAATCGATTACCAGAACCAAAAACCTTTAACTACTCTGGTAATCGATTACATAAGTAATCGATTACCAGAACCTCCGGAATTTGAGAAAACATGGTTCTTGACACTTTTCAAACCATTTAAACACCTTAAAACCTCACGAAACATCTTTCCAACATTTTCTTAAAATCATCCTCACATTTTACGAAATCAAAACCATCATTGTGCCACACTAAAACATATCCACTTGAAGATACTTAGGGCACGTCTTTGAGCTCTAGAGTTTTTAGGTGATAACATAATCTTAAATATGCCATGCACTTCATTTTTACTCTTTATTTCAAAGTAAAGTGAGAGCATAAAATAAATATGAGATGCAACCTCATTATTATCTTTAAGGATTAAGTGATGACTTGAAATATAAACATGAAATGCAAGCTTAGGAATTTAAACATGATAATGCAAGTTCATTCATTTATTCTTATGAATTTAGTGATGGCATCAAAATAAACATGAGATGCAAGACATAAACTTAAACATGAATGCAACTTATTTTATCTTGACTAGAGCTCTTCAAGACTTTAGAGGAACATAAATAGCCTTAACCCAACATGTATCTTAACAATGGAAGATGAGCTTTAGAGTTCTTAACACCAAGTCTTCAAAGAAGTCTTTGGTTTGAACTTCATCATCAAGCTTAAGAAAATGGATTAAAACAAAAACATCAACACTTTAACAAAACAAACATAAATAGAACTACTCATATTCTTTATTTTATTGCTCATGGGCTTCAATCTAGAGTAAAACTCTTAGAACGGCCGACCAACTTTAAGGTTGGCAAGGGTAAGCTTAGAGCTCTTTGAAAACATGTAATTAATTTTCTTTAACAAAACTTTTGTGATCTACTTTACATTTTTAGCAAACTTATTCCAACCAAGGCAAAGGAAACTGAATTCATTTAAGGAAGAAAAGGAAAGAACCCAAAATGAAACCAAGAAAAGAGAAAAAAACACAAGCATGTATGGTCCAAGACCAAGTTGTTTCAAGCTTTAGAGGTTTCTCACATGACAACAACAAGTCATTATCTTGAAACCTCATCATCAAGCTCATGTTCTCTTTATGGAAAGGCCTCTTGGCCGAAAAGAAAGGGGAAGGGGAAAAGAGTTTGAAACCAAGAGAAAACTAGAACTTTCTTAAGAACACAAGCAAAAACATTAAAACAACACCCCTACCTAAAGAAGTCTTGAAGAGAGGAAGGAAAGCTTTGTTTCTTGAGAGGAAAAGAGAAGGAAATCCTTCTTGGAATCTTGCTGGAAAACTCGGCCAAGGAGGAGAGAAAGAAGCTCTTTGTGTTTGGGAAGAAAGCATGAAGTTTGCTCAAGTGTGTAAAGGATTCTAAGGACTTTTAAGCTAGTGTATTTATAGAAAATGGAGAGCTCATGCATGGCCTTTGAGGGGGAGGGAGTGGCCGGCCATTTGAGGAGGAAGAGAGAAGAAATATCTTTTACAAAGGTATGGTTAAAGGCATGGTGAGGTATGGGTTTGGGTATGTCCTAAGGCATGGGCTTTGAGTGCAACAAAAATCAACATGTGGCACCATTTTAGGGGGAAATTTCGGCCAACATATCAGCCAAGGGGGAAGGGATTTTGTTCATGTAATTGTGGTTTAAGGATGTGTTTAGGTGTTTCTTTGATTAAAGTTTTGATTAGGAGTTTGTAAGAAGGTGTTTAGGTGAGGTATTTAGCTAATTAAGGATGTCAAGACTTGATTACGAGGGTAATCTTACTAGATTAGTAATTTAAAATAATTCTTTTGGTCAAATGAGGTATGGCACAATTCCTTAATTTAAGGAATTGGAGAAGAAAACACTATTCAAGATTCCATGACTAGGAATCTTGAATTAAAGAATGTAATTATAGTTTAACCAAGCAATCTTAGGTTCTAATTAACCTTAATAAATTATTTTGACTCTAGATTAATTATCGAAATAAATTAATCTTCGATTAGAGCCTAATATTGCTTAGGTTTGCTTAATTGCGTCATTAGGCTCACTGTACACTGTTCTAGGGGCAAAATGGTAATTTTGTACTAAAACTGCACGGGACCTTCTGGCAGTTAAACATCAAATATCACTCAAAAACATCATTCTAAACTTCCTGGAAAAATTCTGGGCTCAATCGGCACCTTTTACTCGTGTAGAACACAGAGGAGTATTTGGTTATTTTGAGCCAAAAGTTTAGAAAACGAGATTTCACCTCGGATATCAAACATAACAGTTATAATCCCCTTTAAACATTGAGTTGACCCATTTGAGGGTTGCCGGGCAACTGTCCTCAAATTCCGGGTAAAAATGACCTTAGGGGCATTTTGGTCATTGGTACTCAACAGGAAATATCGGGCATTACAAATGACCTCAGGGGCATTTCGATCATTTGTACACGGAAAATTGGGCGTTACAAATATCCTGCTAAGAGTTTTTATATTGGTTTGGCCAACTTGCCTACATCTAGTTCTTAACAATCGTTGAGTTCCACTAAAATCTTCCCTCACTAGAGAAAGAACAAGGATAGTCTTTACAATAGCCTTCCTAAGCTTTTACCAGTGACAAATAGATAACCCTTCCTGTCACAAACTAAGTAGTTATTCACCAAGCCTCTTCAAGTTGAACCAAGTAGTCTTTAACTAGCCTTTCCAAGCTAAATTGAGACTAGTAAACACCTTTACTGTCACGTTGCAAGTAGTCTTTGACTAGCCTTTCTAAGCTAAGCTCACACCGATCACTCCTGGATCGATGATACAAAGGTTTGTGTTTGGGTTTGCAACTCAAACTAACCTACACTTAAGTTTTGGTAAGATTTACAAAGAAAGTTCTGAGAAACACTTGAATGACTTCTTTCTAAATATTCTTCCTAAGAAGAACGTATGAACATGAAGGAATGTAGAAAGAAGATTTTACAATCAAAGGAAATGATTACTAGATGTAATGAAATTCACAAGAGGATGAGGACACATTTTTCAGAAGTTTTGCTCTTTGTATAGTATCAATGTCTGTTCTTTGAAAGCACAACATCTCTATATATAGATGATCTTTCTTGTGACTGTTGCCTCTTAATCAGATCTCCAAATGACACGTGTTGATCATCTATTTATGTCTTGGAAAAGCAATCTAGAGAGTAGCCTGTCTATTGTCAAAGCTTGTGCACAAGCCGTTGTGAGATATGAGGTTTTGATGTTACTTCAAAATTACTCTTACTTTCTAAAACATGGTTTCTAAACTCCTTCTTTTAGAAGTTGAGGTAGTTTGACCATAGTGGCAAAAGAGATGACTCGTTGGTTTAGTCACTGGGTTTTGACTTTTGAATTTCAAATTTGAATTTAAAAAATTCCCTCTATTTCTTATAGAGCGCATACTTTTGGGTGTGATCTTTCTGATGTGCGGTAACATTTCCTTGATGATTCTTGGGTCTTCACGTCTTTAATCATGGCTTATTGACGAATGAAACATTGCAAGAGTGATGATTGAAGATTGTAGAACACTTTGGCTTCAGAGTTTGATGGATATTTTCCTTCATAGTGTACTTTCTGAAGTCCGTGCTACTTCTAAAAGTCTCAAAACTTGGTTTCTTGTACATGTCTTGATATCTTTATATTCTTCAGGCATGTATGCTTGCTTTGTACGATATAATATTCACTTCTATTAAGTTCAATATCTTTTATTTGAGATAAATCATATTTGCATATGCAAATTGAAATTATTCTCGCATTAAGTTTGCATTATGCAATTCTGAAATAACATGTATGCTATGTAAAGAAACTCAAAGTCTTCAAAATACTTTCTTTGAATTTATTTTGTTGTTATTCAAAACATATTGCATTAAAGCTTTGGAAAGTTCTGGAGCCAACATTGATTACATTTAGATTCAAGTTGGTTTCCAAAATATAAGTTTTTATTTTTATTATTTGATTCGATTAATCTAGTAAACTAGTATAGTCATCTTTAATAACTTGCGATATTTATTTGATTAAACTAGGACTATTTACTGCAAATTTTTTTGTATTTATTATTATTTTATTAAAGTATATAATTTGTTTTATTTAATTATTTTAATCATTTATTTTTATTCTATTTGATTATTCTTTCCTTGACTATTATTAGTTTTTTATATGATTATTATTCTGATTTTTTCAAACATAAATTTATATATATATTTATAATTTTTATTTTTATTTGTAGAATCAAGAATATTTTATTGAAGAAACAACATTAGTATGTCATATACTACAAGTAGTATATACAAAGATAAAGATGCATATCCATTATGGGCGTATGTAACAAAACAAAATGCAAAAAGAAGTGGTGTAAATAGAAATTGGAGATATAATTATTGTAATCTTCAATATAATGTATATTCAAGAGTTTGATGGCATTGATTGAAGATAAAGGCAATGGGAATTGCCATATGTTCTAACATTGCTAATGATCAATTGGCTAAGATGAAAAAAATACAAGAGGATGCTGAAAAATTAGCAAAAGCAAAAGAAGTTCCTTTACCACCTGGTACATAAAAGTCAAATGATATAATTGATGTTGAGATAAGTCAGGGAAACAAAAGAAAGGCTATTAATCCAATTGAGAAGGCTTTTAATCAAGGAGCTAAGGAAAGACTTACAAGTGAGATTGCCAGGATGTTCTAATCAAGGTTTGCCTTTTAATCTTGCACAAAATCATTATTATTTTAGTGCACTTTAATATGCAGCAAATAATTCAATTCCTGGATATAAGCCTCCTAATTATAATGCACTGAGGACCAAACTTACAAAAAGAGAGAGAAAATGTTGAAAGGTTAATTCAACCTATTAAAAATACTTGGAATGACAAAATGGTGAGCATAGTGATCAATGTATAGACTGATGTGCAACCAAGGCCATTGATTAATTTTATACCAGCATCTGATAGAGGTCCTATTTTTTTGAAATTTGCTTAGGGTTCATTTAGCACATGGAATTGCGATTGAAACTTAGAATATTTAATTCAATTCCAATTCTATAGCTTAGAATCTTAAATTTTATGTTTAGCCCTTACAAAGAATTAGGATCTAGAATTAAAATTCTAAATACATTTCCATTTCTATTGCTTGGATATGTGATTTATAACTTCAAAATATATCAGCCATGGGTGATAGGAAAATGACGACTACTCCTGGCAACTAATGGAGGGTGGTTGGCCAGGCGGTGGGTGGTCGACATGATGGAGGGTGGCAAGCCATTAGTAAAGGCGGTCGGCCACCAATGGCAATTGGGCAGCCACAGCGGTGAGAGGTAATCACAGTTGGAGGATAATAAAAATTATGATATATGTAATTGGAAATTTTTAAGGTATGAGTTAAGTATTTGAAAAGGCTTGAGCTAGTTATTTTTCAATTCCATGAAATTTTTATATGGAATTATGATTCTAATTCTAAAAGGGCTATCAAACATAAATTTTGGAATTATGATTCTAATTGCAAAGCTATTGGGTTGATTATTGAACAGAAATATGAGCATATTTTTTTGTCACCATGTGTAGTGCACACCTTAAATCTTGCTCTAAAAGGTATTTGTGCAGCTAAAAACACAAATAGGAATGAAGATACTTATAATGAATGTCATTGGATTACTTAAATGAATGATGATGCAGTGTTCATTGGGAATTTTATTGCAAATCACTTGAGGTTAGCGATGTTTCATTCATTTGTGCCATTGAAATTGCATGCTATTCCTGAAACAAGATTTGCTTCAACTATATAGTGATCCTCAAAAGGCTAAAATACATCAAAGCTTATCTTCAAAATACATTAATAAGTTTTGAATGGAATACCTATAAAATGGATAATGTTGGGAAGGCTACATTGGTGAAAGAGATCCTTCTTAATGAGTCATGGTGGGAAAAGGTTGTTATATCCTTTCTTTTACCAATCCAATCTATGGCATGCTTCGATTTTGTGATGCCAATAAGCCTACACTCCATTTGATTTACGATATGTGGGATTCTATGATTGAAAAAGTGAAGAAAAAAATTTACTTGCATGAGAAAAAGAACTTGAAGATGTGTCAACTTTCTATGACATGGTACATGAAATTCTCAATTTTCATTAGGCAAAGAGTTATATACCATTGTTTAGCTTATTCATTGAACCCAAAGTAATTTTCTTTTTTAATATAAGTATACTATTTTATTCTTTAATATCTTATTTATTTCTAACTTTATGTTTATGGCAATTTAATTAAATCATGGATGTTTACTTTTATTTGATAGATGAGTGGCTTTCAAAAGGGGCAAATAGAGTTTCACCTCATAAAGATTCTAAAGTTTCAACAGGAAGGTCCAAATACTTTAGAAGACATTTTAGAAATCTTGGGGCGAGAAAAGATATGTTGAAATAGTATTCTAAATTCTCAAGAGCTACATATGAATTTGTACAATTTGATTATTTACAAGATAGATGGGCTTTTGAGCAGAGAAGTGGTGGATAAATTATGCTTCATCAATACCTAAGCTCCAAAATCTTGCTTTGAAGCTTCCTGGGCAATCATGCTCATCATCTTACTTTGAAAGAAATTGGAGTACAAATTCCTTCATCCATTCAATGAAACGAAATAAGTTGAACCCAAAGAAAGTTGAAGATTTAGTTTTCGTTCATACAAATCTTCATCTTTTATCAAAATAAGTGAAAAATATCCTAGTGCAGAATCTAAAATGTGGGATGTTACTAGAAATGGATGGAAGCCATTTGATGGGGCTAGAACACTTGAAGTTGAAGCTTATCAATTGATGAATCAAATTTTGAAGGAAATTTTGGACAATGACGATGAACCAATGTCTAAATTAGATTGATAATATTAGTCTTTAGCTTGGTTATAGCTATTTAGGATAGTTCAATTACTTAGATTCTTTTAGGATTCTTTCCTTTAAAAATACCTTTTGTTTTCTTGAGTTTATTTTTATGTTTAAGGAATTAATACTTGAATAAGACTATTATAAATATTCATTATTAATATATATATATATATATATATATATATATATATATATTTCCGTACTAATATCTCATTTTTTTATAAATTGTCATATTTATTTATTGTATCGTACGTATCAAATACTCGTATCCATATTTGTGCAAACGTAGCTTGAAATTGAATTTGAACTTAGTAAACATACATTTACATCATGAACATATATTCGTGGGATAAACCCTGTAGTACCAATATTCTCTGGATATCTGAATGAAAGCTTGCCCCCATGGTTGCTTAATATAATGCCTCCATGAGGTTCAGGTATACTAAGGTCTCCATGGTCGCTTGGTACATTGCCTCTTAGCAGCAAGGCATACTAAGGTTACATCTTATAAGATTGCCTCCATGGTCACTTGGTACATTGCCTCCTTGGGAGCTAGGTAAACTAAGGTTAACGAATTTGCCAACGTAAATCACAATTCAGCTTAAACTAATCTTAGCATACATAATTTAACAGAATAATTAATACATTATAATGACATTGAAATTATGCGTTGTTAACATTTTTCTGAACCATTCATATAATAACGTCTCATTTAATAATTAAAACACATTACATAGAAGTTCTTCATGCTATATTATCTATTGCTCAAAATAAAATTCAATTGTGAATGTGTGATATTTGTTTAATCATTTCCTAATAAGGATTGGGTTCTTGTATAATATATAGATAAGTTGTTCGTAATAATTAACTCCTGTTGATGATAACAAGCTATTCCTCCATGGTAATTACTTATTCATTAATCATTAATTTATAGCTTGGTCATAAAACTTATTAGTCATCAGCTAACTCAAATTAACTGCTAAGTCCTAGCATGTTGCATAGACATAATTGTTTTATTTACCTAGTGAACTTTAGGTTATGTGCAACTCACACCCTAACTTTTCAAAACATGCATCGCGATACCTACATTTTTCAAATAATGCAAAACATCCCCTTTTGTTGACATCCATTTCCATCGTTAACTAGTCATGTGCATGTCATGTGTATAGTTAAATGAACAAAAATACCTTTCTTTTTAGTGAAATTTCCAACCCTAAACCTTCCTCCACTCAAAATGGACAAAAATACCCTTTAGGTATTAGAGTTTGATTGTAATAAAAGGGTATTTTTGTCCTTTTTAGTAGATGAGGGTTTAGGGTTGGAAAATTTAATTAAAATGAAGAGTATTTTTTCTTATTTAACTGTGCATATGAGGGCACTTTTGGATAAGACTTTTGCAGAAGCTCATGCTTTAATTGAGAATATGGCCACCAATTTTTAGCAATTTGGTTAAGGGCAGCCATAACTACTAGAGGCCTTCATGGAGTGAGCCAGCCAAATAATCCAATGTTGACCTAGACATTACAACAACTTTCTAGCCTTATGCGCCATATTCTCAATTAAAGCACATGCCTCTACCAAAGTCTTATCCAAAAGTGTCCTTCCACTAGCAATTCAGTTCAGGGCAGCCACAACTACTAGAGCCCTTCATGGAGTGAACCAGCCAAAGAATCCAATGTTGACCTAGACTTTACAACAACTTTCTAGCCTTATGCAGCAATTAATTGTGACCTAGGCAGCAACTCCAGTTGTTCCTAAGATTTGTAGGATATGTACTTCGAATAACCATCACATTGATATGTGCCCAGGATTGCAAGATGACTTAGCCACTGGGGTAGTAGCAACAAGCCCTTTCTAGAATCCACCTCAAAATCAGGCCAATTTGCATTTGGGAACACTTATAACCCAAATTGGAGAAATCACCCCAATCTAAAGTGGGGAATTAATTCTTAACCATAGGGCCAACCTTCATAGAAGAAATACTTAGCACTTCATCAAGGCAACCGGCCTTCCCTACTTCCATCTTCAAATCTTACATTGACTGAGATGATGAAGATGATGATGGAGCAAATACATGAAATTAGAAAAGAAAATGCCCAATTAAGAGAAGAGATGACTAATTGAAGTAAAATCAGCATCAACAGCCCCAAGCCAAATTACCTTTGCAGATTGTGCCTAATCCAAGGGGAAATGTCTATGCAATCACCCTGAGATTTGGGATGAAAATGCAGGAGGTAAAAAAGCTGGAGAGGAAGATAGATAAGAGAAAAGTAGGCGAGAATAGGTTTCTGTTGAGCGCCATAACTCTTAAACGTGTTGTAGCATTCAGCTAAGCATAATGATGACCCTGGTAGTGATTTGGGAGCAGAAGACCATCGAGTGAGCACGGTGCTCAAACGCTGCAGTGCTTTACAAAACCCAAACAAGTTCCAGATTTCACTACCCCACTGCTATTTCCATAGGGGATGCAACCTAGGAAGACTACTATTAGATTTGGATCCAGACACTCTAGAAACCTTCGAGAAAGTGCAAGTAAATATTCCTCTATTTGATGGAATCAAGCAAATTCCCAAATATGCTAAATTCTTGAAAGATCTGTGCACCAATAGGAGGAAGATCTTGTAACACCCTAATATTTAACCCAAACACCCCTAGGACGTATTAAGATTAATTATTAGTTATTACTTCCTTTTAAATTCATTTGCAAAACTACTTGGCCGAAAATACGAGTAAATTTTTTTTTTTGAAATTTATAAAATAAGATGCAAGTCATTGCGTGCAATATGAGCGAAATGTAAAGCAGAAGGAACAATAAATCATATAGTACAAAAGCAATAAAGAACACCTCAATCATAGGAACAACCATCATAATATTAGATATCATAGTTTAGTACATCAACTGGAATAAAACATAAAGTCAGGCCCATATGAGTGGGCAGAGCTTACAGTACATGAAACGAGAAGTACAAGAAAAGATAATAGGAAACATAAATTGCAAATACATGAGTGCCCCAAAAGATAGATCCCAAACCATGGCTACCCCTCCCTCAAACTACGGATGACGTTCCTCCTCGTCCCTCGATGGTACATACCCAATGAACCGTGCAAGCTCCTTGGGTGCGTGCAAATGGAAAGGTGGACGGACATGACCTCCTCGACGTAGGCGCATCTCCGTGCATGGAGTTAGCCTCTCTCTCACGTATCCTCGCTACCCCTCCCGATGTCCATGGGAACGGAGGGCAGATCCTCCGGAAAGGGGTGAGTCGGGAATCCTCCGACAAATCGGTCTATGAATGCCTCGGACGAGGGACATACTGGGATAGCCGCGCACTGTCGAAGATGAAGGTCGGGCTGGTAGGTCTGCTCATCATGGGGCCACGTCCTCTCGAAGATCAAATCATTGCCAAGGTAGAGGTCGGGGTAAAATGAAAGCTTGAGACAAGAAAAGCAAATGGACGTCCCATGCATGCAAAAATATGCACGGCACAACGACCCTCAAAGTGATAGGACTGATGATCTGGATCGTAGTGCACCTCTCACACGGGTGTGTCAACAAAGATCATGAACGACGCCATCGCAGTTTGAAGAAGTAACGGAAAAAGAAATAGAGAGGGGGTGAGAATCTTGCTAAAGAATCTCATAGGGAAATCCTTCATCCTAGTGTCGTCGTTTACGTCCCAGGAACCTTAGGTTTATTATGAAAAGGTTAAACATGCAAAAGTTCATTATGAGGTTTTCATAAAAGATAATTATCCAAGGTTCGTGTCTTTTATGATGAATCTTAATGCATGTATGTAGCATAGCATATCATGAATGCATGGCAATACTTTATGCAGCAAACCAATAAAACATATCATCATTAACTAGTACTCATATAAGTGGCATGTACTCTCTCATAATCAACTTCTCTCTTTCATAAGCATAATGCTTCATATCTTTTCTCGTTTCTCAAACTTGTGACATCATGGTAGGTAAAAATAGTAACCTACCCTTGATACTAGGCTATGAGCTCATACCTTAACTAGTCGTCACTAGTTCTTACTTATCCTCTTGATAAGCGAATCATAATCATAAAAATAATAATTCCGATTCCAAGAGTAAGGGGACCTAAGGAATCACCCATCATGGGACTTTCTTCCTTCTCCCAAACGCATCAACTGGTTAAGACCAAGTGACTTTGTCCGCTTTGGCAGGCTAATGTCGATGCCCTCACGGTTTTACCTTCTCCTCACCGTAGTAGGAGAAGTATGTCTGGTTTGTGAAACGCATCATCTGGTTAAGACCAATGACATTGTCGGCTTCGATATGGCTCCCGACCATACCCCCATGGGTTTCCTTTCTCCTCATCGTAGCAGGAGAAATGCATCTCGGCATGTCACATATAAATCATTCTTTTGAAAACTTTTCTCAAGTCCCTCAAATTTGATGGAAATTCGCAGCATAATGTCATCACTCCGAATTTCCTCAAATTTGAGTCATGCTACATAACTCAAATCACACATGTTGTTCCCATGACATTTCTCAATCAAATCAATCTTTTAAACACAGGAGCATACCCTCCTAACTCATTCACATTTCGCATTCTCATGCAATCTTAAGCAGCATACCACATCATCACAACAACATGTCACAAATACATATATAATATCATGTTCATGGCATTAACATATTCACATCATCATGAGCATGCTCACTCGGTCTCATACTCACATCACACCTTCTATCTCATGGTGTCTTATGCTTTAGCCTTTACGGGTCTTAAACTTATGTTCTAATGATTCTAACTTTCATTATGGATCTTTATTACACCTAAGGGATCATTACCTATAATTTCCTCTAATGTTTATGCTTACTAACATAACCAAACAGCACTTCATCATTTTGGGCAGAATTTTGTCATATGATTACGAGGTCCTAGAATCTTCGTCTTTGACCCTTTCTAAGTTCCGTCTTCGCCTAAGGCTCTATAATCAACTCCTAAACCAATTATGAGGGATTCCTACACATATCCACTAATTATAAACCATTTTTCTTAAGTCTAATTATGCTGTAACAGAATTTACAATTTGTGCATCTAAGTGTTCTAGAATTCACATTTTAAGTCCTTTTTAGTTACTTGTTCTTTCCTAACTTCCCTAAATCGATCATATAACCCATAAAACAGAATTTATAATTTATGCATTTTAAGTGCTTCACTCAAACATAATTTTACACATTTTAACACCATAAAACAGAATTTATACAGTGGCCAAGTGCACAAGGCAGAACGAAAACATAAGCATCATATAATCACATAATCTCATGATTTAAATGCATATAAGTTGCTAGTTTCTCTTGGAATCATTTTAGGAACTCAAAACTCTTTTAGAAACCAATTAATCTCATTGAAATCATACAAAAATGGGTAAGGTCAGTAGCTAAATTATTTAGCTCAAGGAATAGATTTAAAACATAAAACTTTATTCATAAAGTTCTTTGAGTACACCTAAGCTTAGAAAAATTCCAAGACTTAGACTATGGGCACTTATGATTAGATGAACTCATCTCAAGTCCATCATCATCATCATAAGGCCGAAATGGCATTCTTGGAATGCCTCCATTTTCTAAAATTTTATGTAAGATACTTGGGCAAGTCTTTGAGCTCTATGAGATTTAAGTGATGACATAAACTTAAACATGATATGCACTTATTTTATTCTTCATTAGAAAATAAAGTGAGAGCATAAAATAAATATGAGATGCAACCTCATTATTATCTTTAAAGATTAAGTGATGACTTGAAATATAAACATGAAATGCAAGCTTGGAAACTTAAACATGATAATGCAAGTTCATTTAGTTATTCTTGAGAGTTTAGTGATGGCATCAAAATAAACATGCTATGCAAGGCATAAACATAAACATGTGTGCAACTCATTTTATCTTAGCTAGAGCTCTTACAAGACTTTAAAGGAACATTATAACCTTAACCCAATATGCATCTTAACAACATAAAGTGAGCTTTAGAGTTCTTAGCACCAAGTTTTCAAAGAAGTCTTTGGTTTTGAACTTCATCATCAAGCTCAAGAAAATGGACACAAAACTCAACACTTTGTCTAAACAAACATACAAAGAACTAAGTCATATTCTTTATTTTATTGCTCATGGGCTTCAATCTAGAGTAAAACTCTTAGACGGCGACCAACTTTAAGGTTGGCAAGGGTAAGCTTAGAGCTCTTTGAAAACATAGGATTAATTTTCTTAACAAAACTTTTGTGATCTACTTAACATTTTTAACAAACTTTGTTCAAACAAAGGAAAAAGAAACCGAAACCATTAAAGGAAAAGGAAAAGGAAACCAAAACTTTGGCAAAAAAAAAAAGGAAAAATCGAAGCTTGAACAAGGAAAAAGAAAAAGAAACCAAAAGCATATATGGTCCAAGACCAAGTTTTTCAAGCTTTAGAGGTTTCTCACATGGCACCACAAGACCATTATCTTGAAACCTCATCATCAAGCTAAAGTTTTTCTCATGAAAAGGCCTCATGGCCGAAAAAGAAATAGGAGGAAAGGCTTGAAAACCAAGAGAAAACTAGAACCTTTCTTGAAGAAAACAAGTAAAAACTTTGAAACAAAACCCCTACCTAAGGAAGTCTTTGAAAAGGATGAAAGAAAGCTTGATCCTTGAAGCAATGAGAAGACAAAATCTTCTCTTGGAGGTGGGTATGGATTCGGCCAAGGGGAGAAGTCAAGGAAGATGATTTTTCCTTGAGGTTGCAAGCTTGGAAATGGAAAGTTTGAGTGTTTAAGAGATGGTTTGAGGTGAGGGAGTGGTGGTTTATGGTTGCTTGTGGTGGTGGAAATGTTTCTTTGAGGGAGGAAAAAGAAGAGCAAGATGAAGAGAACTTTGAGAGGAAAAGCAAGAAAAAGCAAGAGAACCAAACTTGGCAAAGCTTCTAAAGTGTAACCAAGTTCTTCCAAGCTTGGTATTTATAGAAATTTTGCAACATGGAGGCTGCACAAGGGAAGGAAGGCTGACGGCCTTGAGGGCAAGGGAGAGAGAAATATCTCTTGATTGGCATGGGCTTAGGCATGGGCAAAGCATGGTTGAAAGCATGGCTAGATATGGCTTAAAGTATGGCTTAAGGTATGGTCTTTGAGTGAAGCAAAAATCAACATGTGACACTTTTCTTGGGGTGAGAATTCGGCCAGCTTTTCAGCCTAGGGAGGAAGAGAAATTGTTCATGTAATTGTGGTTTAGTGATGTGTTTAGGTTTTTTTTTGATTAAGGTTTTGATTAGGAGTTTGTAAGAAAGTGTTTAGGTGAGGTAATGGCTAATTAAGGTTGTCAAGACTTGATTAGGAGAGTGATCTTGCTAGATTAATAATTTAAAATCATTCTTTTAGTCAAATGAGGTATGGGCACAATTCCTTAATTTAAGGAATTAGAGAGAAAACACTATTCAAGATTCCATGACTAGGAATCTTGAATTAAAGAATGTAATTAGAGTTTAACTAAGCAATCTTAGGTTCTAATTAACCTTAATAAATTATTTTGACTCTAGATTAATTATCGAAATAAATTAATCTTCGATTAGAGCCTAATATTGCTTAGGTTTGCTTAATTACATCATTAGGCTCACTGTAACTGTTCTAGGGGCAAAATGGTAATTTTGCACTAAAACTCGGACCTACCGGCCCAACTAAACATCAAATACCACTCATAAACATCATTCCAACTTCCTGGAAAAGTTCGGGCTCAAACGGCACCTTTACCCGTAGAACACGGTAAGGGTATTTTGGTCATTTTGAGCTGAAAGTTGAAAACGAGATTTTCACCTCGATAACAGATATAATCCCCTTCAAACATTGAGTTGACCCATTCGAGGACTACGGGTCTTCCTCGAATTCAGGTAAAAATGACCTCAGGGAATTTCGGTCATTTATGCTCAAACAGAAAAATTGGGCATTAGATCTAGGGCGTGGGGAAGAGAAGGTGACCATGGGCGTAAATGCTTTCTCCATCATCAAGCCAAGCAACCTGCTAGCCAAGTGCAAGGACCCGGGCATATTCTATGTTGCTTGCACCATTGGGAATTTTCACATCACGAGAGCCTTGGTTGACCTTGGAGCTAGCATTAATGTTATGCCTAAATCTCTCTACTAGTCCTTGCATTTTGGAGAGCTCAAGCCTATCGGGTTGCAAATTCAACTAGCCAACCACAGGATCACAAGACCAAAGGGATTATTGGAAGATGTTCTAGTACAAGTAAATGATTTAATATTCCCGTTGATTTCTATGTGCTTGAAATTTAAAATGACACTAATACTAGCCAACATACATTAATCTTGGGTAAACCATTTTTTAAAACCACTAGAACCATGATTGATGTTTATATTGGCATATTATCCATGGAGTATAGGACATGAAAATCCAATTTAACTTATCTGATGCTATGAAACATCCCATAAGGAATACTCCATATTTGGCATTGATGTTATTGACTCTTTAGTTTATGATGCTTGTGGTAAATTACTTGTAAAGATCAGATCCCCCTTCTCTACTTTTTCTTCTTCCATGGGATATGATGAGCCTGTTGCTTTAGAATGTCCAAAGTTTTCAATCCAGGTACTCTACCCAGTGAGTAGTCATCGTTTGTCAGGTGCTTCATGACTCACCCATATTGGGAAGGAAGCCCTGTGAAGGGCAGTGAATCTTGTTGCATGAGCCTCAGTCAAACTAATGGCTAGAAGGTTGAGGTCTAGATGGAAAGGACCATTCTTGGTTACTCGTGTACACCCATAGTGCAATTGAGTTGGAGAACTCTAGGATGATTCGGTGTGACATTGATGTACACCGATTGATACACATTTATGAAGTCCCCAAGGATTTGGGGGCTTAGATGGCATATCTTGGGTTAAAGCTACACACCCTCCATGAGGCTCCTAACCATCCAACTTAGGGAAGTTAAAGCAAAGTGTTGGGTGGAAAACAACCCACCGTGAGGTTTTTATTTACTTTTCTCTTTTATTTTTCTGTACTTTATTTATTTTGATTTCAGTTTTGAGTCTTACATCATATTTATTTTGTTTGTGTCTTACACCATCCTTTTGGCACCTTAGAAGTTACATGCATAGGCTTACACCACATGCATTTTATTGACTTGCTTGGCATTAACTATTTTCTTGTATTGCATGCTTGGTGGATTCATTATGTTGTTTGGATTGAGTACATGCACTTTTACCTGTTAGATTTTGAGCCTCTTTGATTGAACTATCATGTGCCATCCTTGTTTGTTCATATGTGTTTCCTCTTTGGAGCCATATTCTAGAACTTGCTTAGGGTCTTGCTTGAAAATATGTCTTCATGTGGATGCTTGAATATGATTGAGCCATTTTTTTTGTTTATAGCCACTTGCCCATATAGCCATCCTTTGCATGTTATCATTGTTTAGCCCCTTTGAGCCTTATTATTGATTCTTTTGTTTTAGCACATCCTTAGCCAAAAGTGAAAAAACCATGGAAATTTTCAACCTTTTAGGTTAGGAGAGCATTTGTGTTTTTCTTATATGTGCTTGAGCATAAGTGTAGAGGAGAGCATGAGGACATGCCCCAATTCAAGTGTGGGAGAGGAACAATGTGTACCCAAAATTCAGCAAGTGGCACACCAAAAAAAAATCTAAAAAAGAAAAAAAGTTAAATTAATAAAATTTGAAAAAGTTTGGGTTGAAGGTGTCCCACATTGCAAAAGAAAGGCCTGTAATTGTGTTGAGTTGGACAAAGTGTACCCTTAGGCACTTGTGCTCTTTGTGTATGCATTTGCTCTCCTTGACTAAAGGTTTAGCGCATGGCCTATAAAATTACCCACCTTCACCTAAGCCCCATTACAACCAAAGGTAAGTCCTCTTGATTCAGGATATGCATGTGTGTGTGACAAAATAGAGAATAAGACCCGTAGCAAGCTTATGGCAATGCATTTTCATTTGAGGTGATTAAGTGTGCATCATAACCCAAAACACTTGAATGAATGAGTGGAAAACATTGACCTTAAGAGGATTTTTGTACTTGATCCATATATCATATGCGAATTCTACTCTGTGTGCTATTTTCATGTTCATGCCTTGCTTGTTGGTGTGAAAGCTTATTGTTGTGACTCTAGATTCATTGGATTAGTGTATTGTCATTTCTTTCATGCATCACGCATTTTTAGAGTTAGGAGTCTAGTCTAGTCCTTGTATACTATTTCTCATCCATGCCTTGGTTTGATCTTAGTTTCACATGAGGACATGTGGAAGCTTAAATGTGGGGGTTTAAGAGACATTTATGCTACTTATCTATCTAACAAATCTTAGCTTTTTGCACGAGTTTTATTAAGTTATTAATGTAATTAATAAGGATTCTGATTTATTCCTCATTGTGTAATTTTAATAGAATTATTGGATTTTGGACTAATTTTGGAATAATTTATAATTACATCCTATTGCATTTAACTTGTCTATTTGAGTATGGTTTTGAGTATAGGAGCTTTGGATCAAATGCAAAATGTCAAGAACAAGGTTGGAAACTATTAGGAAGGAGCTAGAACAAAAAGGAAGAAAAGCATGGAAGCTTGCTCTCGGGTAGCGCAGCATTGTAATGCTCATGTGATGATGGGAAATCGTGCTCGTGCGCTGATGCACTTTGGCCCATTTTTTGAGAGTTGTATTTAAGGGATTAAGACAGATGTTTACCCTAGTTTTGGATTCATTTTTAGGCTACCACTTTTAGTTGCTATTATTCTCCCTCTACATCTTTCTCCATCTTCTCTCTACATCTTCTCTCTATCTTCTCTCTCTTAGGGATTCCATTAGTGAAGGTGCTTTGTCTTAGAGATTGTGCAAGGATTATTGCTATAACGCCCCAATTTATCCTCCGTTTAGAAATTACCAAATTACCCTAGGTAATTTTTACATATAATTTGAGACCAAACAATCCTCAATAAAGGAATAAGACATTAGAAGAAAGGTTAGGAGCAGTTCATACTGAAATTGCAAACAGATTTTCTGTACGTGTAAAATGACCAAAAAGCCCCTAAGGTCATTTTGCCCTAAAAATGAGGATCATGGGCCCCACCGTCCTCAAGGGGATGTTTTGACAATAATAAGGGATTGTTTGTGTTATGTGTGTTAATAGAGGAAAAGAATCTTAATTTTGAGCTCGAACACGAAATGACCAAAACGCCCATGCTATTTTACCCCGAATTGCATGCCGACTAAGCCCGAACCTCACTAAAATGTTTTAAAATATGTTTTTAATCTATGATTGGTCAATGGTTAAGCTCGGGTGGCCTCAGGTAGTTTTTGAATAAAATTACCGTTTTGCCCCGTCTTTGTGCATTTTGCGAATTTTGAGATTTTCAATTTGTCTAGCGAAACTTAAGCAATATTAGGCTCTAATTAAAGGTTATTAAATTCTAATTACTAATCTAGAGTCAAAATTATTTATTTAGAATTATTAGAATCCAAAATTGCTTGAAAACACCAAAATTGCTTACTAATTCACCTAAGCCCTTAATTGCAAAGACACCTACCTACACCTACATAATACATGAAACACACAAATTTTCTCCTTCTTGGGGCTATAATGGCCGAATTATTGGTGCCTCCATGCATCAGAATATTTATCAAATTTGGCACAAAACTCAAGGTATGAAAACAAGGAATCATGAAACATAATTCCATGTTTTAAGCCATGAAACAAGAACATGTTCTTCCTCCTTTTGTCCTCCCTAAAATCAGCCACCTATGCCTCCTCCATGTGTCCATTCTTGAGCTTCAAAATCTCTATAAATAGGCATGCTTAAGGAGTCTTAGAAGCCTTGCTCATAATTGTACACTTCAAAGTTTTTCCAAAGCTCAAAAACTTTCTTTCTTCCTTCCCCCTTGGCCGAATTCTCTCTTCAACTTTTCAAGGAGATTTTCTTTCATTTCACTCAAAGAAACCAAGTTCTCTTCCTTTCCTTCAAACCAAATTAGGTAGGGTGTAGTTTCTAAACTTATTTCTATGCTTTGAGGAGTTGTGTTCTTAGCTCAAAATGTTGAAATAATGAACCTCCACATGCTTTTTCACTTCAGTTCTTCCTTTTCTTTTTCCTCTTGGTATTCGACCAAATGGCCTAAATGGGACTAGGATGATGGCTTGATGATGAGGACCTTGAGGGTGGGTTGTGAATCCATCACAAGTTAGGCCTCTAAAGCTTGAAAGTTCCACTTGAAGCAAAACTTTAAGGAATGATGTTGTTATGCTAACCTTGAACTTAGAACTCTGTTAAATTAGTTTTCATTATAATTGATTTCAAAAAGTGTTGATGTTCATCTTTTAATCCATTTCCTTGAGCTTGATGATGAGATTCAAGCCATAAGGTTCTCTTTGAAACCTTGGCACAAAGAACTCTAAAGCTCACTTTGTCTTGCTAAGATATATATTGGGTTAAATTTATATTTCTCTAAAGTCTTGTGGAGCGCTAGTAAAGAAATAAAATGAACTTGCATCCATGTTTAAATTTATGCCTTGCACATCATGTTTACTTTTAATGTCATCACTAAATTCTCAAGAATAAATAAATGAACTTGCATTTCTCATGTTTAAATTCCAAGCTTGCATTTCATGTTTATGTTTCAAGTTGTCACTTAATCTCCAAAGATAATAAAGAGGATGCATCTCATATTTATTTTATGCTCTCACTTTATTTTATAATGGCTAAAAGAATCAACGCATGACATGTTTATTATTATGTCATCACCTAAAAATCCTAGAGCTCAAAGACTTGCCCAAGTATCACAAGCAAAGTTGGAAAATGGTAGCATCCTAAGGATGCATATTTTGGTCAAGTGATGATGATAGGTTTGCCTAAGCCTCATCTAGTCACAAAGACCAACAAGTTATGTTTCAAGATTTTTCTTAAGCAAAGAAATAAGTTTCTTGGAACCATGGTAATAAGAACTCTAAAACTCACTTTCAATTTCCTTAATTATTGGAGTCAAAGAATTCAATCTTTAAGAAGTCTTGAGTTTTGGAGCTTAATAAGATGTAATAAGGATTCTCTTCTCTCACTTGGTCCATGCGGACTACCGCCGCTCTAGTTCTTATTTATTTCAAGTTCTTGCATCATGTTTAAATTTCCAAGTCTGCATAATCATATTTATATTTCAAGCAAATCACCTTAATTCTTGAATATAATAATATGGACCTACAAATCATGTTTAAATTTCAAGTCTTGCATATCATGTTTATATTTCCAAGTTATCACCTTATAAAGATAAGATTAAAATGAGGTTGCATAGCATGTTTATGATTCTAGTTATCACCTAAATCTCTAAAGCTCAAGACTTGCTTCTTTTATCTTAAGTGAAAATTTTAATCGTGAAGAATCTTTCAATGTATAAATTGGCCTCATGATTAAGGTAGGCCTAAAATGATTTTAAATAAGCTACTGATTTAGTTCTAAAATTTCTTTCAAGAGTAACAAAAAGAATTAGTTTTTAAAAGAGTTTTAAGGCTTTGCAAAGATTTTACAAGATACTAGTATCTTACTTGTACTTAAAAATGTGATTTTAAGCAATTATGTGAGGTTCATGATTCAGCCCTTTTGATATGGTTATTGTTGAGGAACAATTCTATGAATGTTAGAAGAGAAACTAGCTACATAAAACAACTGTAAAGCTAGAATTTAGCTAGTTTTTTATCCCTTTAAATTTAGTCATTACCAAATCTATTTTAGTATGTTATAATTCTGTCTAAGATTGGTTAGCCAGAAAAATTTGGCAACAATTAGTATAGGATTTATCCGAACACTAAAAAAAAAAATGAAACTAGCAACTAGAAAACTTAAAAGCAAGATTTCTAGAACTCTAAAGAATGAAATTTATACATTCTGTCCAGAACCCTTAGAAGTTATAAGAATTTGGTTTTATTATGTTTAGATAAGTGAGAATGATTCATAATTGGTTTAGTAATTAATTTTAGCTTCATAGGGAAAGCCGGTAAAGAAAAAGGGTTAAAAACGCAACTTCTAGCACATTAAAACCTTGAGAAGATTTACTGCCTATGCTGCCTCATATAGTTTAATAATGTTCTTAAGGCTTATAATTAATGGTAATAATAGTAATGAGTCCCTTAGATACATAAGAAATTAGTTTGATAATTAAGGTTACCCGATTTTAGAGTTCGGTTGTTTAAGGGAGCTTTCCTGAGAATTTTAGATGACATCTTTTGATGCTTTGGAATGTCAGTTTATATGATGTTGTAATGCCTATTGAGAATTTGATATTATTGAATGATTTCATGGCTTGTATGTTATAGTTGCTGTTGCAAACAATGAGAATGCTTATGCATGAAATATGAGAATATGTCATGATAATTATGAATGATGAGTTGCATTATGATATAACATGCAAAGACTTAATGGTGACTTAAAATTATTAGGAAATGATCCTTTGGACCCATCAGACTATAGGTGGTGAAAAGGTGATCCTAAGAAAATGATCCTTTGGACCCATCAGACTATAGGTGGTGAAAAGTGATTCTTGCCCCTAGCTCATTCTCTCAAAAGGGTAGAGTCGGACTTTAACTTATCAAAAGGGATAAGTATATGCTAGTGACGACTAGTAAGGTATGAGCTCATAACCTAGATTACTCCCAAAAGGGTGGAGTATAGGGTGGCCTAGGAAAATGATGATGAAAGTAACTTTAAGTCACCTAAGGAACTAAGTAATGTATTATGTGATTATGATGTTCTTCTATGCATAGCATTTATGAGATGATGATGAGAAATATGATGTTCTTCTATGCATAGTATTTATGATATGATGATGAGGAATATGATGTGGTCTTATGCATAGCTATGTTATTATGATATGCTGATGAGATATATGATAGGAAAAGTTCATTATAAATATGACATGCTAAGTTTATGATGCATTACAAGACGCATGATTAAAACTAACAGACCTCGGTAAAGTATATTTCCGAACTTAATAAATGAATCTTAGCATGCTCACTATTTCATAATAACCCCGAGGTTCCTGAGGACGATGATGATGACACGATGCATATGAGGTGAGTACCCTACTAAGATTCTTTTATAAGCTTCTCACTCCCTCTTTCTTTCTTTCTTTCCTTCTCGTCTTCAGAAAGTAAAGGTGATGTTTGTGATTTCCGTTAATGCTCTCACCTGGTAGCTACACTTGAGCTTGTGAACTAGCTTATCATCCTTGAAGAAACGTATCGCTAAACCTTGCACGTGAGCTCAGATATCTATCCCTATTTTTGGGTATTATTATTATTAGGTGCCATTAATGGATGTTCTTCCATCCATATTCTATTTATGTTTTGTTTGATTGACTACACCTAGCCTAACTCTGTTGGTAGACAAAATATTTATGTGTTATGTAATTATGGATGTCATATGATGGAGCCAATATGATGTGTTTTTCATGATATGCCCGTTGGTTTTCCGTTTTATCTCGATTTTCCTTCACGCTACGCGAGGCTCACGTTTTCAATCATGTTTTTTTTTTAAAAATGGCTCGTAATTTCATTAAGTATTTTCAAAGTATGGTTAAATAACTGAAGCAAAGAGTAAAGTCTAGTAATTAATCAGATATGACCTAAGCGTATTGGGTTAATTATTAGGGTGTTACAATTGCTATTATTTTTAGGTTCTCTTTTATCTGCATTGTTGTAATCCTCCAAAGATAGAGGAGTAGATTTCTTTACTAGTGTAAAGGTTTCAGGATGGATTGGGATGATGTTTGAGACCTCTTTTGATATTAAATGCATTGGTTTTCTTAATGTTATATAGTTTCTATTCCTATAATTATGATGGTAATTGCTATAATCTTTATTGGGAAAATTAAATTGGCAATTGTCGTTTAGGGAAAACCTTTGGGCATAAATTGATAGATCTATTAGTTTATGTTTGAGGGAGAACATTAGAATTAACTTTCTAATTGGCGGATAGGCTATAGCAATTAGCTCATTAAATTAATGTGATTTCTAAATAAATTGAGATATCATTTATTAGTTATTTGCATTTATCAAATTCTAGAGGTCAATTGATTAATAGTAGAATTGCTAGTAATTTATGACTAATAGCCACCAATGGGTTCAATATTTGATCAATGATAACTAATTTCCAATCCTATGAATACCTTGGTATTATATTTCAATTTTACTTACTTTGCATTAATTCTTAAAGCCCCTAATTTTTCGAACTAAGTGTTGAAGTCTTGAGAAATGACCCAGGTTGTGCCCTTTACTACATTTTTTGTGCAACTTGCATTAAAATAAATTTCTAATTTGAGGAGTTAGGCGACAGCCTCCATTTAAGGAGGAGCACCTTCATTTCTAGATAGCAATATAACTATTTGTTTTGATCTAGCTGGGATTTCCTTTCACCTAAAGTTGATCTAAAGATGGATGGTTGGGAGCTTTCACATGTTCCTCTTTTTGGGCCGCATGAGTATGGTATTTTGGAGAATGATGCTCAGCTCTTGGAATTATATGGGGTGCTTGTAGAACACCAAATTCACATTCCTTGAGGACTAGATAGAAAAAGAACAAAGGAGTAGAAGCCTCTTTTTGGGACATACCTACCTTCCCTATAGAGGGACTTGTTGCTGGATGTTTGGATTGAGAAGAGCTTCAAATATCCAAGAACTACATTACAAAGTTCACTAATAAGGTCCAAAAAGCTAAATGGGTGTAGGGGCTATGAAGTGGTGTACATAATATGGGATCCTGTGGAGATCAAATATGCAAGCCGTGGTAGGAATTCCTGACCAGTTAAGCATCAGCGACCATAAGGGAGTTCTCACCACCTTTTCCATTTTGTTTTTGCATTTAGTTTTCAATAAAGCATGCTTAATGTAGTTTTCATATGCTATTACTCTTTGGTTGCTAGTTGCTGTTTAATTATGTTGGTTGTCATTCCTTTTATACTATTGAGGATTACTTGTATTGCTTTTAGGACTTTTGGCATTTCTCCTAACTTGCTTGACTATGAATTATGCTTTGTGCAACGCATGATTGGTAATTTTCTCCTTGTTTGGATCAAGTATGTGGATATAAACCTTGTTGAGCCTTTCAGCCATTTCATGGATTGATATGTTGTATGTCATTCTTGTTCTTTCTTATGTGTTCTCTCTTATTGGTTATGCATTCTAAAACTTGCTTTTAGTCTTGCTTGAGGCCTTGTTTATGTTATGTTACATGCATTAATATAATAGAGACATTTTATTATTTTTAGCTACTTGACAACATCACCAACCTTGCATCTTTCCCTTATTTGAGCCTCATTGAGCCTTAATAACCCCTATTTTATTTTAGCACATTACAAGCCTAATCAGAAAACAATGAAATTACCTAACCTCTAGGCTAAGGAGAGTAATTGTTCATCTTTTATATGTGCTTGAGTATAAGTGTGGAGGTATGCATGGGGACATGCATTATTTTAAAGGCAAGGAGAGGGAAATGTTATAACAACCCCCAAAAAGGGGAGATGTAGCAATAAAGGTACATAAATACAAAAAAAAAGGTATAGAAAATTCTATAAAAATAGAGAAAAAGAGGAAAATAAAATGTGTTCATAAATAAAAGTTTTGGGGATTTAGTTAAAGTTGTTAGGATGAGGCTTGTTGGGCATGTTTCATTTGGAATTGCACTCTTTGCATGTTTTTTTCTCTTATACATATATATTTGCTCTCTGTGGCCTTGGTTTAACTTTGCTAGCCTTTATTAATTTCCTACCCTCCACCAAGCCCTATTGTAACCTTGAATAAACTCTCTTGATTGATTCATACATGTATGTGACTAGTGGAGAATGAGATGACTAGCAAGCCTATGGCAATGCATTTCCATTTTGAGATGAATTGAGTGTCAAATTTTTAGACTAAATAATTGGAGAAACTTGAGTAGTAAACACTAGCCTAGTGAGGTCTCTTGTGTTTGATCCTTGCATGTTTGAGTGAATCTTGCTTTGTTTGTTTACTTTTCATTTGCGTCTTGCTTGTTTGGAAGTTGATACTTGTTTGCTGTGTTGTTGGCCCTTGTGCTAGTTTCCTCATAGTGCATTGGAATTGGCATTTTAGTTGTTTTCTTTGTTTTGGGTTAATCTTAGGATTTATAGGTTTTTGGTAGTTGGCTTTGGGATGGCTTAGGTGCTTTTATGCTTTAACCTTTGCTTGATTTTAGGTTTTGCATGAGGACATGTAAGAAGCCAAGTGTAGGGGTTGTGATAAGCATGGTTTTGTGTACATATTTGCTCCTTATTCTTAGTGTCCTAGCTCTCTTTTATGCTTAATTGTGTTCATTTGCATATATTTGAGTTTGGGCATCAATTTGAGCATTATTGGCAATTTTCTCAGTTGCTTCTGGCACTATTTTGTTCTTTGACCATATCTGAGTTTTAGACCTCTTAAAGTTGTGTTCTTTGCCTTATAGGAAATTTAAGAGAATTATCTATAGCTTTTATGCAAAGCACAAAAGCCAGATTGGATGTCTAGCTTGTCAATAAGATTGGATGTTAGAATACGAAATTTCATATTGGACAAGTTACAATGATCGGGCCATATCTCTAACACCAAGTTCAAAGAGGCAAATACATGTCCATTTTGAATGAAAAAAATATTTTCAACTTTCATGAAGAAACCACAACTAAATTCTAACGCAACCCATTTGTGTGCAAAAAACACTCATATAAGCGTTTTGGAGTTCCAGAATGTGAATGATTTTGCAATTTGCACATGTAATAAAAATGCTCGTTCACATGTTTTGGCCTCCATCAAACTTATTTTGGGCTGTATTTTACCTAATTTTGGGCCCCTTTGGGTGATTTTGATGATATACTCATGCCCAACCCCCAACTCCAAAAATAGACCCTCATTTAGCATAGTTTAGGTTCAAGTTTTAGTTTCTCTCTCTCAAATTCTCCCCTCCTTCTCTCTCTACTCTCCTGTCCTCTTATTCTCTTCTTCTTTTCTTTCTAATTCTTTCTTTAGTTAGGTTAGGTTTATTTTCTCATTTTGTTGTAATTTCTCAACGAGAGTAGTAGATTGAAAACTAGCTTGAGATTCTCCAAATGACTTCAAGGGTTGTATCTTAAAACTTCTCTTTTATTATCAATGCATCCTAGTGTTCCTAATCCTTTGCCCTTTCTTATATGCTTACATTGTAATGGGTGTGTGACTGAATGGTTAGTTAGGTGATTATTGATTGTTTAATTAATATGATCTTGATTAATTGAGGGTTCCTAATTATGAAGCTTGATTGTAATGATATTGAGATTGAGTTTTATGATTTGGGATAAATTTGATTGTGCATTTTTGTTGAATGGTATTGATTTGATAATGCAAGATTGAGATATATATGTTGATTGGTTGATTGATGTTTGTTTGATTAAGTAAGAATTGAGAGTTGGGTCTTGGCTAGACTTAGGCTAATGCAATTGATGCTAAAGGTTATACCAATTAATTAGAGGTTGAGGTCCAATCATTAATTAATTTGTATGTGTTAATCGATGCTTGGCAGTTGTTAAGTGAATGGCAAAGTTGTTAGTAGTAGTTGCACTAATAACTAAATTAACTACACTCCATGTGTTTTATAATATGTGTGTTTGTGATAGATATGCCTTTGACTCTTAGAAATCCTTGTACTAGTGTCCATTTTAGTTAATTGTAGTTATTAATTTCTTTTCCATATCTTTATTTTAGTATTGTTTCATATTAAAACCAATTTTCCTTTTCCTTGTACCTCTTAACGAAATAGTGATTGAGCATCCATGTGAGACAACCCGAAATTGCATCATTGTGCTGCACTTTCCTTGCAATTTGGGTTTTTCAAATTTCTAATTTGATAGTAAGTTAAGGCCATGACATTCTAGTGAGCCGTCAATAAGCTATTTAACTAGATTCTAGTATAAAGGCTTGAGCTATTTTATTAATCAAATTTATATAATAATATAGTTGTTTTTACCATTGTGACTACCATTCAAATGGTAGCTAGTAAGTAGTCATAAACTATTCTATTACTTAATTGTGTTTTGGTAAGTATTGGGTCATATTATGCTAGATAAATAACAATATTGTTTCCTAAATTTATATGAATTGTTTTAAATCTCTTGCCTGCTACGCTTCTAACAATTGAGTAGTAATTTTATTTATAAAATCATGATTAACTATCAACTTATGTTCTAACAAAAGATCTATATCATGCTAAGTAAAATCAACAGATTTCTAAAATATAATCTAACATTATCTTAGCCATTCTAACAACATGCAACAAACAATAGTCCACAAGAATTATTTTTTCTTCAAATAACTGTCATGATAATTGAGCAAACTATTGGGTTATCTTACATTGGCTAGATTTAATCATGTATGCATATAATATGATAATTTTAAAATACTTTTAATGGCTAAAATATAGCCACGAAACTACCTACTTACCATGAGGTGTCAATATGAAGTGTTGCTACCAACTTGGTTCTAGGGAGTGGAAATGACTCCAACATCTACCATAGAATCATCAAAACCCATAAACAACTATAAACATAGATAAGGACATATTTGTAATGCTGGGATAAGAGACATGAGAATCCATGTCAAGAGATACCTTAGCTCATAAACCTTAAAGAACATGGAGGAAACTTAAGAACACGAAAACTTACTAGAGAACTATAACGGTGAAGATGGAGGAAAGTTAAAATAATGACCAGGAGAGGTTTGGAGCATTCTAGGGTTTAAAGGAGTAAGAGGGGTATTTATAGAGAAGGAGTAAGTTTTCAATAAAACTTTATTGTTTTAGGTATGTTTTTGAAATTGAAAATTGTAAAGTGAGTTGTCTTGATAACAATTATGGAAACAAGTCCACTTTAGCAGGTAGGGGTCTTGCTTAAGTAAGACCTATAGTGATTCTTGGCTCGCATGCACAAAATGAGTTTCTACATTAAGAGGCTTTTTCTACATAAGGGAGTGTTCCTAGGTACCTTAAGATTATATTAGACTTAACTAGAGCACATGGACTTGATACATCACACAAAGGGCGCTAATGATACCTGAGATATACCATTGATAAATTATTAGGAAAACAAAAAAAACCAATAGTGAGGAAAGTTGACTGGTAATTTATTTATTTAAAAAAAATTTAGACTTCTAGTTTTTTGCTCCAATTTGTGAGTGAATTTCTGATAAAACTATAATAAACAATTTTTATAAAAAAATTTAATTAATAATTACATGCACAAATTCACCCAAATAATTTTTGAAATTTTAATTTTTCCTCTAATTTATTCAGTAAATCCATTATTATTTGAATTTCATAATATTTGCATGTGAAATGTGTTGGTTCCCACATTATCTGTTTTTCTACTAGTAATTTTCAGGGTGGAAGATTGTGTCTTTCCTTTTCCTTTATCAAGTGAAATTGACAGTAATATGCTTTAATGAGTCAATGCTTTTAAACCGCCCAATTACAAGCAAATTTTCCATCGATAAACGAAAACATAACCCATGAACCCATCTCCCTTTATTTTGTAATTCCTTTCTCTCTTCTCTTCTCTTACACTACTACCTTCATCCTCCCTTTTTGTTGCCATCACTTGCCTTTTAACTTGAGGATTGGAGATCACCTTTGTGATTGTCTCAAAGCCTGTATAATTAGATGGTTTAGTTTTTTTTATTTGATGATTTTTCTTGTACATTTCATTGGGCAATTTTTTTTAGGTCTTTACACCATTCACTACTAGAAACTCTCAGGATATCGATGGTAAATACGAACAGTGTCATCGTCGGTAATTACCAAGATTTCCAATGGGTTATCGCATTCTTGCATTATTAAACTTCTAATAATTAATTTGTACGACAACCCATCGGTAGTTAATGGTGCCATGCACCATATGGTGCGCACAATTCCGATGGATGTACCAATGGTTTTACCAATTGGTACAATAGTAATTCTAGTCCATTAGTAACCCATCGGTAGGTGCATGCGCACCACGTGGCCTGAGAAACTTATCAATAGGTGTTTAAATTTTGTTTTTATTTATTTTTTCCTTAAATTACTGATGCATTTCCTAACGGGTTTTTGAAAATAAAATTTTTAATTTTTCAATAGTTTTTTATTTTTTTATTAACTTTACGACGAGTATTTAAAAAAATATTTTCCCTGCATTTTCAATATCTTTTTTCAATTTTTTAATTATATATCCTGATGGCTTTACTAATGGTCAACAATAAATATATATATATATATATATATATATATATATATATTTTGTTATAATTTTATTAAAAAAATTTAACATTCCTGATAATAGATTTTTCAAAATTTTGTATGTTGGAGCGCAATCTTGGATTCTCACATACCACCGGTAAACTGTTGATAATAAGTGAGAAGTGAAACACACTATTTGACTAATTGGTTACCAAAGGTTAATTCCTCGGTAACTTGCAAGTATCTTAACTGAAACATCTTCTTCCCCAATTCTCTTTCAAGTCTTTCTCTACTCTTCCTCCCGGCGCCTCTCTCTCTCCTTTCCGTCGCTAATGCTTCTCTTTGCCACTGTGTAACGTTGAGTTATTGTGAATACAATCTAGGAGCATTGTAAGCATTTTAATCAATTTAGTTTTTTGATTTGGTTTAGTTTTTCCATCTATTTATTGGTGCCCATAGTGATGTGTTTTATTGCATTGGAGGGTAATTATTGTTATTATTTTGTTAATGTAGGAGTTGTGTTCAAGGGTGGAGGACTAGTATTGACATTAGAAATGGTTTGCCATATTTTTGCCTTATTTTGCTTTATCTTTTGTATGTATAAATGTTTATAAGTGTGTAAAATTAAATATTTGGCCTTATTTGATTTTCAAGATTGGATTTGATTGTGTGGTGTACATTTTTGATTCTGTTTTTTTTTCACTACATTAGAGGTTAGTAATAAAATCCTTGTTATTTATATGTTTTAATATGTATGTATGATAGAGACTTATATTTTCTAGGATAGAGTTGTAGGAAATGGGGATTGCATGATGGGGAAAGGCATAAAAGGTCCTTCCCTAACTTGTTTGCATTATTTGCTGTGGATTCATTGTGTTTGCAGATATTACATGATGCATGCCGTGGAGTATAAAGGGATGCACTATAGAATGGATTTTAGGATTATGTGAATTGTATGTAATTGTTAATATGTAACTCTTTAACTGTGTTTTTTATGTTGTTGACCTTTAATAATATCTATGATTGTTGAATACACTTGAAATATCTAATGTTGAAGCTCCTTATTAAAATAGAGATGCTATTGAAATTTTGTTAAAATTTTTATAAGGGAAACAAAATTAAAATTATATTAAAAAAATTTAAAGACTAATTGAATGTGTTTGAAAGTAATAATTTGACGTCGAAAAATTTGTATGTCTATGGTTGCATTGAAATATATGAGGATTAAAACTCCTAATTTAAGCAAAGATGCTATCAAAATTTTGTTAGAATTTTTGTAAGGAAATTAGACTAAAAGTAGTTGTATTAAAAATTTAAATAGCAATTGAATTTCAGCTCCTAATTGTTTCTATGCCTAGTAAAGGCAAAAGACACCTTGGAAGGTTGGTTTACCCACCACCACCACCCTTCCCACCACCTCCATCAAGTTCTTTCCACCACCTCCCCTTCCACTACCTCCACCTCTGTTTGTGCCACCACCACCCTTCCTTTTGATGATGCCCACTCTTGGATATGCTAGCCCCTTCGCCATTCCTCTCACGGCCCACCCTGTGGCCTGACCATCTCCCTAGCCCTACCACCCCCCTTACTCTAATCCTAAACTCATCTACCTTACTTGTCATAGACATGGTTCATGTGATGAACTTCTTCAAGGACATGCAAGCTTTAGGATCCTCCTGAATGGAAAAAAAGCTACCTGATGTCACTTCCCTCCATTTTTGAGGTCTTCCATTAAATAGCGTGGACGACTCAAATGGGTACACGATGATGATGCCGATGCCAACACCGTGATGAGGAGCTTAACTAGTCTTTATCTAGCTTTTTTTTTTAACTTCATTTTGGATTTTTTTATGTATTTCGCTCTTTGTATTTATTTTATTGATACTTTGTTTATTTATTTGATTAGTTTGTTTATTTTCTTACTTAAGATCACTTTAATTGATAATTAAGTTATTATATAAATAAATAAATACCAAACAATCCATAATTTATATAATTACACATGGCGATAATCGATTAAAAAAAATTAGTAAAACATTACTAATGGGTTAACGTATTGGAAATAAATTGTATTTTCAAATTAAATATGTTTTCAAAAAATACTAACTCGTCGATAAATCCATCGGTAAAAATTAATAAAAAATTATTTAATTTTTAAAATCCTCTGGTAAAATTAATAGATCCGTCAATATTATTTATTGAGGACCTCAGTGACTCCTTTAATGCAATTGTACGATCATCTTCATTTTTCCCTGTCGATACACCCATCGAAAATTACTGACTAGTTTACATACTCGTCAATAACATTTCATCAATGGCTAAAAAATCATTGGCCTGTACCCATCATAATACAAACCTCTAAAAAACCCATTGATAACACATTCGGATCTCACATATTTCTTGTAGTGGTTGCTACCAGGTACATGTCGTTGTCATTATTGCTGAAGGTTAATTTGTCCTTTTTTCAATACTATATTTTTCAAAACTAATTTGCTAATTTTTTATATATATTCTTATTAATTAAATATTGATTTCTATTAATAAATTTTACATTTTGTGAAATAAAAAATAAATTATTATAAATTTTGATTTGTTAATTTATTAATTAATTTTGTCAGTGACTTTGGATCTATTTGGAGTATTTCTTAGCTAGATACTTTGATTTTGTTCTTTTCATACAGGTTACTATTTATTTGGCCTTTATTAATTGAGTTTGTTGTTAGGTAGAGGCTTCAATTTTTGGCAAGATTTAAAGGGTTGGAAATTGCATTTATTGGAGGGGAAGACTTAGAGTTCCTTCCTTTATTTGTTGTGGAGTTTGATTCATTTTACGAAAATTGCATGATATGCACGTTGTGGTGTTAGTGTTTTAGAATAGTTTTAGGATCTTATACACTATTTGTTTGACTAAATTATGTAGTTTACTTGATTAGATTGATTTGTATTGATTGAAATCAATTTTGTAGGTGTCCTAGTTTAAGGGGAGGTTCTTTAAATTTTGTTCATTTAAAGAGGAAAATACTAATTTAAGGGGAGCTCTCTAATATTTTGCACTTATTTTTATTTTTGAATATTTGTGTGTAGTCTTTTAGATTTATTTGTTCATGTCTTTTCTCTAATTTTGTTATTATCAAATTTATTTATATATAGATAATTAATTAAAAATTCAGAATAAATTAGCTTTTAATAAATTTATTGTCAAGACCTAACTCGGGCCATGAGCGTGCATAGGTACACGTTCCCTGCAAGCCTTAATGTAACATTCTCCCAAGTACAACCTCATCCTTAAGCCATGCATCGTACTCGAGAGTTCGTTATTAATTAAACCTTTCTAAATATTTTATAGCAATCTCAATTAACGTGTGTAATAACTAAACTTAATTCTATTACATATTAATAAACAACATTTATTGAATACATAGTTAAGTTGTAACGCCATTTCGCTTAGAGTACAAATGACGGAAATGCCCTTAGGTCATTCTCCCGAAATTAAAGGGCAGTTGCCCAGGCAACCCTCAATGGGTAAACTCGATGTTTGAAGGGGATTATGCTGTTATGAATGATATCCGAGGAGGGAACCTCGTTTTCTAAACTTCGGCTCAAAATGACCAAAATACCCCTCTGTTACACGGGTAAAAGATGCCGTTTGAGCCCAGAACTTTCCAGGAAGTTTAGAATGATGTTTATGAGCAATGTTTGATGTTTAGTAAAGCAGGAAAGTCCAGGCAGTTTTAGTGTAAAATTACCATTTTGCCCCTAGAACGTGTCCATGCGCCTAATGAAGCAATCGCAGAACCTAAGCAATATTAGGCTCTAATCGAAGATTAATTTATTTCGATAATTAATCTAGAGTCAAAATGATTTATTAAGGTTAATTAGAACCTAAGATTGCTTAGATAAACTCTAATTGTATTCTTTAAATTCAAGATTGCTAGTCATGGAATCTTGAATAGTGTTTTCTCTCTCTTCCTTAAATTAAGGAATTGAGCCATACCTCATTTGACCAAAAGAATTATTTTAAATTACTAATCTAATAAGATCACCCTCCTAATCAAGTCTTGAACCACCTCAATTAACCATTTTCTCACCTAAACGCTTGCTTACAAACTCCTAATCAAAAAGCCTAATCATAGAAACACTTAAACACATCCTTAAACCACAATTACATGAACAAAAATCCCTTCCCCTTGGCTGATGAGGAGGCCGAAAATCTGTCTCCAAATGGTGCCACATGTTGAGTTGTGATGCACTCCAAGCCCATGCCTTAGGCCATACCTTGCCCATGCTTCCAACCATGCTTGCCATGCCTAAGCCCATGCTTTTGTAAGAGATATTTTCCTCCTCCCTTGACCTTGAAAAGTCATCAGCCATTCCCTCCCAAATCAGCCAACATGTCTCATTTTTTTATAAATACCAAGCCTTGATGAACCTTGTCACACTTTGGTTCACTTGGTAAGTTCACACTTCTTGCAAATTCTCTCATTCCTCTCAAATTCCCTCAACTTGGCTGATTTCTTCCTCAAGACTCCAAAAGGATTTCCTTCTCCTTCCATCTAGAAAACAAAGCTTTCTTACATCTCTTCAAGACTTCTTAAGGTAGGGGTTAAGTTTTGATGATTTTTGTTTGTGTTCTTCAAGAAAGTTCTAGTTTTTCTCTTGGTTTCAAACTCCTTTTCCTTCCTCTTTCTTTTTCGGCCAAGAGGCCTTCTTACAAAAAGAATGTGAGCTTGATGATGAGGTTTCAAGATAATGATTTGTTGTTGTCATGTGAGAAACCTCTAAAGCTTGAAACAACTTGGTCTTGGACCATACATGCTTGGATTTCCTTTCTTTTCTTGGCTTAAGTTTCGGTTTTTCCTCTTCCTCTTTCCTTTAAGGATTTTCAGTTTTTCTTCTATGGATTTGAACAAAGTTTGTAAAATATGTCTAGTAGATCACGAAAGTTTTGTTAAGAAAGTTAATCTCATGATTTCAAAGAGCTCTAGGCTTACCCTTGCCAACCTTAAAGTTGGTCGGCCGTTCTAGAATCCGCGCTAGATTGAAGCCTATGAGCAATAAAATAAAGAATATGACTTAGTTCTTGTAGTTTTGTTTAGACAAAGTGATGAACTTTGGTCCATTTCCTTAAGCTTGATGGTGAGTTCAAACCTTAAGATTTCTCTTGAAGTCTAGGTGCTAAGAACTCTAAAGCTTGCCTTATGATGCATAATGGGTTGAGGTTTATGTTCCTCTAAAAGTCTTGCAAGAGCTCTAGCTAAGACAAAAACAAGATGCATTCATGTTTAAATTTATGTCTTGCATCTCATGTTTATTTTGATGTTATCACTAATTTCACAAGAGTAAATGAATGAACTTGCATTACCATATTTAAATTCCCAAGCTTGCATTTCATGTTTATATTTCAAGTCATCACTTAATCCTTAAAGATAATAATGAAGTTGCATCTCATATTTATTTTATGCTCTCACTTTACTTTCTAATGAAGAGTAAAATAAAGTGCATGGCATGTTTAAGATTTTGTCATCACCTAAACACTCTAGAGCTCAAAGACTTGCCCTAAGTATCCTAAAAAGGAAACTCCATTCAAAAAGAAATGGATGAGTTTTGGTATGAACCAACAATGGTTTGATTTTGTAAAATACATGAATAATTTTCAAGGAAATGTTGGAAAATGTTTTATGAGGTCTCAAGAGGTTTAAAATAGTTTGGAATGTGTCAAAATCATGTTTTCTCAATTTTAGAGGTTCTGGTAATCGATTACCACCCATGTAATCGATTACCAATGTAATCGATTTCCAGTTTTTCCAAGGACTTTTGGTCATCTGGATTACCAAGGCAGTGTAATCGATTACTACGGCTTTTCATGCCAAACCTTCTGGAAACACTGTAATCGATTACATTATAAGTAATCGATACCATGTTCTTTGAAAGATTAACCTAGTAATCGATTACCGTCGTATGTAATCGATTACCATGTTCCTTACTTTTGAAACGATTAACCCTAAGTAATCGATTACCGTCGTATGTAATCGATTACCTATGTTCCTTACTTTTCAAAAGGGTTAACCTACGTAATCGATTACCATTATGTGTAATCGATTACCAATTTGAAAACCCAGAATGAATTGAGCTCCTGGTAATCGATTACTAGGAACATGTAATCGATTACCAGAACACCTTTTGTTTCCAGAAACATTCCAAGAGAAAACTAGCAACTTATATGCATTTCAACCCAAGAGATTATGTGATCTTATGGGTTCATGATTTGGTTCTATGTTTGGCTCTGTATAAATGCTGTTCTAAGGTGTTAAATGTGTAAAATTATGTTGAGTGAAGCAAGGATCGATTTAGAGAAGCTAGTAAAGAATAAGTAACTAAAAAGGGACTTGAGATGAGAATTCTAGAACACCTTAATACAAAGAAGTGCAAATCTGTTCTAGCATGATTAATTCAGGGATAAATGATTCATAATTAGTAAGACATGTACAAGATCCCTTCATAAATGATTAGGTGCTAATTTCTAAGTATAAGATGATGATAAGAGATCTAAGTGGTTTATAACTTAGAGAACATGCCTAGGAATCCCTCATAATTGATCTAAGAATTAATTATGGAGCCTTAGGCGAAGATGGATCTTAAAAGGGTCGCGAATGGAGATTTGAAGCCCCTTAAGCAAACATATATATTTTCTGCCTTTTATGTTGTGCTGAGTGGAATCTTGGTGAGTTCAAATCTTAGAGGAAAAGTTTAAGTGCCAACCCCTTGAGGGTAATAATAATGCAAATACAAGTTTAAAGCCCGAAAGGGGCAAAGCATAAGATCCTATGAGATAGGTGGACGAGAGAGTATGATTATGATGATGAACCTCGTGCACACTTATGATGATGTGATTATGTTAGTTCCTTGAGCATGAAACTTTATATGCATAATTTGATGAAATGTTGTGTTTGAGATGCATAATGTTTCAAAGATATGAATGAAATTGAGAAATATGCTCATGTGAACTAGAAAGTTGTGGCAATGAGAAAGTTCCATGAAAATGATGCATGTGACTGAAATTATGTGGCATGACTCAAATTTGAGGAAATTCGAAAGTAGTGTTATGCCGCCGAATTTCCGTCAAATTTGAAGGACAAAAAGAAAGTTTTTGAGAAATATGAAGTTTAAAGTTATATGCAGAGACGCATTTCTCCTGCTACTTAAGGAGAAAGTAAACACTGGGGTATGGACGTCGAGCCATCCAGAAGCGGACAAAGTTGCTGGTCTTAACGTCGATGCGTTTCGAAGAAGGAGAAAGTCCCATGATGGGTGATCCTTAGGCCCCTACCCGTACTCTGGGAGTCGGGATTATGATGTTTATGATTCGCTTATCAAGAGGATAAGTAAGAACTAGTGACGACTAGTTAAGGTATGAGCTCATAGCCTAGCTTAAGGGGTGCGGTTACTATATTATTGGTGACACAAGTATGAGAAAAGGAAAGATGTTCAAAGAAAAGTTTCATGCCACACAAATGTTGTTTGAATTATTGTTTGATTTACCTAAAGTGCTACCATGCATCCATGAAACATTATGTTGCATACATGCATTAAGAATCATTATAAAAGACATGGACCTTGGACAACAACCTTTGCGAAAACCTCATAATGAACCTATGCATGCTCAACCTTTTCATAATAAACCCAAGGTTCCTGGGACGTAACGATGGCATTAGGATAGAGGACTTCCTAGAGATTCTTTAGTAAGAATTCTCACCCTCTCTCTGTTTCTTTCCGTTACGTCTTCAGATATCGATGGCGTCGTTCGTGATTTTCATTGACCCGCCTACATGGGAGGTGCACTATGACCCAGAGCATCAGTCCTACCACTTCAAGGGTCATTGCGAGGTGCGCGTTTTTGCATACGTGGGACGCCCTTTTGCTTTCCCCGTCTCCAGCTATCGCTCGATCCAACTTCACCCTTTGGCGACGACCTGATCTTTGAGAGGACACGACCCGAGATGAGCAGACGGTCATGCCCAACCTTCCTCGTCGGAGGTACGCGGATATCCTGAGTATGTTCCCCGTTCTCGATCAGAGGCTGATCCTTCGGAGGGATCTTCCCCTTCGTTCCCTATGGGTCACGGAGGAGGTAGTGAGGACACGGTCACCCAGCCGAGGCATGCGAGGCGCGTTCGACAGCCCGAGAGGCGACCACGACGCGGAGGCCACGCTGTCCCCTCGATTCCCATGCCTAGATCTCCGCTTCGTTGGGCTACATCGAGGAGCTTCGTTAGATTGGGTATTGATTCCCCAACGAGAGGGTCACCAGTAGGCTTGGAGTGGGAGGGTAGTGTTAGTTGGGTGTTTATCTTTTGGGATTATTACCATGTATTTGTCTTTATGTTTCCCATTGTCCTTAACTTTGCCCACTAGTGGGTAAGACTTTATGTTTCTGTTATTCTCTATTTTGATGTACTAAACTATATTATCTAATGTAATGAGGAATTATGTTTATGATGAATGTGTTCTTTAATGTTTATATTCTGTATGTTTTATTTATTCTTCCGCTTCACGTTGTTTATGTTACGCGCAAAGGCTCGCACTTTGGTTTATATAAATCATTTCAAAAAAAAATTTACCGTATTTCCGCTAAGTATTTATAAATGAATTTAAAGAGAAGTAATAACTAATAATTAGTCTTGATACGTCCTAGGCGTATTGAGGTTAAATATTAGGGTGTTACATAAGTACAAAAGGAAGCTCTTTTATGAGTTTTAATACATATATGTCTCCTATTACATTTACATACATTTAACTCCAACTAAGTAGTAAAGTAAAAATATTAACTACTAAACTACTTGCAATCCCTCATTCTTTCACGTAGGAGCCACATCATTCTCTGGATCAACCTGGAGGCGACACAGGAAACACAATAACACATAGGGTGAGAATTATACAATTCTCAATAGGGCAACTCCCCAATTACACAATCATAATGTTATCATCATCTCCCTAGCACTTCGGTTTATTAAGAAAATGTGATCATGCAATACATATTAAAGATTCATTTTAAAGTTCTAAAATCATCCCTTCGAAGTGGGTAGCTTTTAATAATTAACCACTTAATGCACATATATCAAAATGTTTCAACAAATAGTAAATCATCCTAGGCAGCCAATTCATAATAAGATGAGTATGCATATAATACATGCAGTGAACTTATCTCAACGTGACATATTTTCATTTATGGCCTTAGAAATCAAATCAGTGTATTTTCTCTTTTTATTGACATAGGAAAGACTTAGTTTATACCCAACGAGCATTTGTCATGGACAACTCCACAATAGATAGTTTATACCAAATGGTATTTATAGTGGATGACACCACACAAGCAAAATAGACCCTTTAGGATGAGCTCATTCCTATATGTGATCATCAGACTTCATTTTTTCCCATTTCCAAATACACACAGATCTATTCCTAACCGATATGTTTACCGACTCAAAACATCTTTGGGGATGTTCTTCTTTTTGCCTCCCCCTATAATATATCTAGGGAAGTTCCTCTTTTTGCCTTCCCTCATTCAATAAGTCTTCTTTCTATTTTGTCCATATGTCAGAACATGCACGATTGAAGTTTATACATTCTCTTTTTCATATAATTGCATCATGTACTTTTCTCTTTTCCCAAATGCATGCATAAGCCACATGTAGGCATTCATTTACAATGCAATTTCAATCATGTTTCATAAACCACTCTTTATTTCCTTTAGCATGCACTTATATGTCACAAGTCACATGGCCAAACATTTAATATCAAGTATTCATGTCATACTAGAACCAAAATGTCATTATTTCATCAATTTAAAGCATCAATTCATTTTCAGCACAATGGCAGATTTCACACATTTATAGCACAATTTATTCTGCATTTCAAACCATCAAATCCAAGGCTATAAAAACTACCAAAGACATGTCAATGTGTCCACAAGGTTCCATAAAAATTTCAGAGCAAAAAGAGTTCTCTAACTATGTCAACAAAATTAGACAAATTCAGGTGAAAACCCCCTATTTACAGCCAATAGCCATAGTTCCCAATTTTATTACCCTATCAAATAAATATATCACATCATAAAAAAATTTACAGTTGGACTTCAATATGTCCTAAACACCCTGTAAAAATTTCAAGTGATAATTCAATTATTTGGTGTGGTAATAAAATTAGCAAATTTTATAGCTTTAGTTCCAATAATCCAGGCAGTACATAGTTCACTTCGGTTTCTGATTTTTTTAAAGCATTAGGAGTCAACATCAAAACCAAGAAAATGTTTGGAACAAGCCTAGGATGTTAGCTTCAACACATATTTTTCTAGCTCATGAAAATACCCAAAATAGTACCAGAAAATTCAAGTTCGGTGGCCTATGTAAAAACCGAAAATCTAGCATGACTCAAAATCTCTTTTCACGAAAATGACTCCTAACATCATCCAAACACTCCACCAAAATTAACACATCAATATCAATATATTATCAACCAATTCAACAAAAAAATCAAATTAAATTAGTAGTTAAGACAAAAAAATGGATTTGAAAGCAAAAGAGGTTCAAAAGCCCTACTTTTAGTAACTTAGTGGATCCTTGGCTCCAAGATGATCCAAGCTTGATTCCTTCGACTCCAAAGCTCCCACATCAATCTCAAATCCTTCCTAAATCAGTGACGGGTGAGATAGCAAGGTAAGGAATGGTGAGGAATAGAGATTTTAATTGGTTAGATTTGTAGGGATTGAGATGTAGAACAAGTTTTGTGAGGAGAGTTTGAGGTTTTATCAACTATAGGCTAAGGTTTTGGATCAAGTTTTTATGGTTTCTTGGTGAAACAACAATGGAGGTGGTTGGTTCAATGTTTGGCCGAGAATGATGCTTCAAGGGTAAGGTTTGGTAGGTTTTAAATGAAATTAAATTGGGTTTAAGAATTATGTAGTATAAAATCTAATTCTTTAAAAAGAAAATATGATGAATGGCTAGAATTTAATCTTGTAAAGCAAGATTAAATCTTAGCCTTACACTTGGCATATAAAGGATAGACATTATCCAATTGTAAGAATTAACTATCTTTCGGTGTTAGAAATTATACAAAATTTTACCGAATGGGTGAAACACCATGCCCGGGTAATCGAACATTGCTTGAAAATTAAATTCCAAGTATAAAATTCTCTTTTCTAACCATTTCTAACCTCAACCCTCTCTTTTCTTGACATTTCTTGGTCCAGGATTGGGGTTTCAGCTATCCCATAGGCCCGTGGGGCCTACAAGGTTACTATTCACCTTGGTCCAAATTTTTTTCTTTTTGACAGGTCGTTGGGCCATCCTCATCATTGCTAAACTGTCAAATTTTTTAAATTAAGACTAATAAAGCTTAAATTAATTTTTAAATAATTTTGGGGTGTTACACTTAACATGCAAGCTTTTACAAGAAAAAAGTAGAGTTTCCTCGTTTTTTCGGACATCCCCAAATTTAGAAATACAACTTGTATAAGAATAAAGATAAAATACAGAATTGGCTTCATGCATTCTCAAAATGCCCCAACAATAGAACAATCAACTCAACATATTTCAGAAATCATCTCAACATTTAAATTTCAATTCTGATATGTAATTTAAATCAAATCCAATCCTAAAATCAAACATGAAATCAAGATAGTTTTTAAACTAGTTTCAAATGTAAATTGATAACCACAAAGTATATGTCCAACCATACCTAGGAATGTAGTTCAAAATATAATTCTAAATTTAGTTTACAAATCCTTTCCATAATATAGTCTATATATATCTAAATCTTAACTACACATACTTAACCATAAACATAAACATAAACACCAAACTAATCTGAAGACCTTGCCTATGACATATGGAGCATTAAAACAGTTCTAATAGGCTAAAACTTAAAAGTTAGGTTCTAGTATAAAAAAAGGGCATCCTCAGAAAGGCTCACCAACTCATACAATTGACTACTAAGGAGCCGTGGATTGGAACCTAAGCTATACCTTATTGGAAAAGAGGGAAAATAACGAGTGAACTTTGCAACTCAATGGTAGACATGATGTCTATAACCCACATGAGTTAGTATATGATCCATAAGTATAACAATAATAACTTCATAGTTCATATAAATTCAACAAATTCTTTTATTTATGGAAAAGATTTTTGAAAACAACTAGCATTATATAAAATAATAGGGAATCATCAAATTAAGATAACAGAAGGATTTACACTTAGGCAGCCATTCCTTTGTGTGATCCTAAAATAGAACGGTCCTACCCATACCAGTAGTCGTAAGAGAAAAGGATCCACCATGTGGTCCTAATCACATATAGTCAAGGTGCACCAAGGCTAACGCCTATTGTCATTAGTTACAGATGCTATCCGAGATTTTCTCCAAAACATATAATAGATTTTACATATCATATCATATCAGTTCTATATCTCCACAAATTTCTATAACCACAATTTCTCAAGTCCTTTCCTCAAGTCCAATAACAGAGATAAAATAATTTTCCAGAATCAATATCATATCGTCTCATGTGTCAATTTTTTATTAAACATAAGCTAACATAAAGGGTGTAATTTCATTAAAATTACATAACACAACCAAATAATTATTTTTCAGTTTCTAAATTTCTAAAATATATTTAGAGGTAATTTAACATGAATAAAAATAATTATAGACATAATGTCTATTCACAAACTGGCTCAAAAGAACTAAAGACCAACTCCCAAGTGCCACCAATCCAACAGTTGATGTTCATGCTCTATAGTTCTAGGAATAAGATAAAAACAATATTAGTGAGCTAATTATGTCATTAATTTACACTAATTAGCTCTATATACTAAAAAATCCCAAATTTATACATTTAGGGCCCAAAAAAATCCCAATATACTACATAGAGAGATCAATAAGATAAATAGAGCAAGATTGTCACTTACCCACTACTCTAGGAGGAAGATTAGGAAGAGAATGATCCAAAACGCATCGCTCTAACAAGTTCCTACACTTAGGGAAAGAAACCATGAGTTAGAGAGAGAGACGTGATTTTAATGGTGGAGGTGATGATGATGATGAAGAGGAGGAGATGGTGATGGTAGTTGGGTAGTGTGGAGGTAGTGATGGTATGTGAGGAAGAGAAATGAGTAAGAGAAGGAGAGTAAGAAGAAAAAAAGAAGAAAGGAAAAAAAGAAGAAAGGAAAAAAAAGAAGAAAAGAAGAGAAAGAAGCTAACAGGAGGGAGAAAGAGGAAAAGAAAGAAAAAGATGGGTCTAGATGGTCTATATCACTTAAGGCCCATAGGTGGTCCACTTTTTTTCAGTTATAACATTCTACCCTTTAACTTGGAGATAAGACACATACCTTATGAATCAAACAGATGCGACTATCTGGCTTACCAAGTTGCTTCATCTCTAGAATGGTTATTCCAAATCACTTTCACTGACATTACCTAATTTGATCGAAGGTTTTTCACTTGGGGTCCACAATGGCCACGGCTCTTCCTCATTGGTCAATTTCTCATCAAGTTACATCAGTTAAGGGGAAATCACATGAGATGGATCGGGAATATATTTTGGAATAATAGAGATGTGGAACACTAGATGAACCATGGATAATTCTGGGCAATGCTAGCTGATAAGCTATGGCACCTACCCTATCTAGAATCTCGAAAGGACCGATATAATAAGGATTGAGCTTTTCCTATTTCCCAAACCTTACCACCCCTTTTATTGGGGAGACTTGGAGAAAGACATGTTTCCCAATAAAGAACTCCAAAGCACATCTTCTATGATTGACATAGGACTTTTGGCTACTCTGAGTAGTCAAGAGTCATTCTCGGATCATATGAACCTTATCAAGAGTTTCTTGTACAAGATCAGGACCCAAAAGTTTAGTTTCACCAACCTCAAACTAACCAATAGGAGATCTCAGGACCTCCCATATAAAGCTTCAAAAGGTGCTATCTGGATGCTGGCTTGATAGCTATTATTGTAGGAGAGCTCAATTAGAGGCAAATAACTACTTCAATTCTCACCAAAGTCCAATACACATGACTTAAGCATGTCTGCCCAGGATTTGAATGGTTCTTTCTGATTGCCTATCAATTTGAGGATGGAAAGCTGTTAGATCAAGGAGTCCTAGAGCTTCTTGCAAAGCTCTCTAAAATCGCGCTATAAATTGGGCTCCATGATCAGATATGATGGAAACAGGAACTCCATGGAGTTTGATAATCTCTTCAATATATAATTGGGCATCCTGATAAGCCCTATAGGTGGTTTTCACTGGAAGAAAGTAGGTCGACTTGGTCATCCGCTACTATGACCTAAACGGAGTCAAACCCTTGATGGTGTAAGGTAGCCCTGTCACAAAGTCCATAGTGATTGCTCCCACTTCTATTTAGGTATTTTAATCTTTTGAAGTAATCTTGCCGATCTTTGATGCTCAGCTTTGACTTGTTGGCAGACCAAACAACAAGACACGAAGTCTCCAACATCCCTTTCATACCTTCCCACCAATATAACTGCTATAAATCTTGATACATCTTAGCCGATCTAGGATGTATAGAGTAACAAGAGTTATGAGCTTCTTCCAAGATGGTCTTTTTAAGATTCCCATTAGGTACACATAGTTGATTACCAAATCAAAGTACTCCTTCTTGATCCATCATAAACTCGAGGATTACCTAGCTTTTAACATTATTCTTCAGCTTAATCATTCTAGGATCTTCATTCTGAGATGCCTTGATTTGTTCTATGAGGGGTGATTGGGCTCTTACATGAGCCAAAAGTATCCAACTCTCCTAAGTCAAACTAAACACCCCTGGCCTCAAGCGATGAACTTCTTCTACTAATGGCCTTCTCAGGAGCAATATAAGCCAAGCTGCTCATAGATTTCCTGCTCAAGGCATCTGCTACAATATTAGCCTTGCCAAGATGGTAGAGAATGGTGCAATCATAATCTTTAAGAAGCTCCATCGATCTTCGTTTCCTTAGATTCAAATCTCTTTGCTGAAATATGTATTTCAATCTCTTATGGTTGATGTAGATCTCACATGTCCACAATAAAGATAATGCCTCCAAATCTTCAAAGCGAAGATTACAATTGTCATCTCCAGATCCTAGGTAGGATAGTTTTGCTCATGCTTCTTGAGCTATCATGAGAGTAATAACTCGGCCATGCTGTATGAGAACATAGCCAAGTCCTATCCTAGAGGCATCGCAATAATGAGAAACCTCTAAAACTAGAAGGCAAAACAAGCATAGGTGCCAAGGTTAGGCAAGCTTTTAGCATCTGAAAAATTTCTTCACAAGCATCTGACCATTGGAATTTCACATTCTTCTTAGTTAACTTAGTTAATGGCATAGAAATTCTAGAGAAGTCCTTAACAACTGGCATTAGTAACCAATTAACCCTAAAAAGCTTCAAATCTCAATTTTCGAGGTGGGCCTTGGCCATTGTTGGATAGCTTCAACCTTCTTTTGGTCCACTTTGATTCCGTCCTTGGATACAATGTGACCAAGAAAGACCACTTGATGAAGCCATAATTCACACTTGGAGAACTTGGCATAAAGCTGGTGATCCCTCAAAGTTTGCCAAACAATCCTTAGATGATATTCATGCTCCTCCACACTCTTGGAATACACTAAGATATCATTAATAAATACAATCACAAAGTGATCTAAGAAGTGTTTGAACACTTGGTTCATTAGGTCCATGTAGCAAGCTGGGGCATTTGTTAAATCAAAGGACATCACAAAGAATTCACAGTTCCCATGGCGGGTACAAAAAGCGAGTCTAGGAATATTTTCCTTCTTAATCCTTAATTGGTGATACCAAGAGCAGAGATCAATTTTAGAGAAACAAGAAGCTCCTTGAAGCTAGTCAAACAAATCATCAATTCTCAATAGGGGTACTTATTGCACACAGTGAGTTGATTAAGATGCTGGTAGTCCACACATAACGCATTGAACCATCTTTCGTCTTCACAAAGAGCATAGCGGCTCCCCATGGGGATGTGCTTGGATGAATAAAACCCTTCTCCAACATATCTTGTAATTGATCCTAGCTCCCACTACGGTAAGGAAGAATAGATATGGGTTGAACTCTTAGAGCCAAATCTATGCCAAACTCTATTTCTCTCAGGAGGCATCCCTAGTAGTTCATTTGGAAACACATCAAAGAACTCTCTAACCACCGGAACTTGGTCAATGCTAGGCACTTTAGCGTTAACATCTTTGACCACGCAAGGAAGGACTGATTCCTTTTATTCATAAAGTGCAAGGCACTCACAGATGAAATCAAACTAGCCGGGTAAGATAGTTATCCCCTTTGAACTTGAAAGATGGACTATTAGGAACGTCAAATCTCACCACCTTAGAATAGCAATCCATATAGGCATGACAAGAGGCTAACTAGTCCATGCCTAGGATGGCATCAAAGTTAACCATCTCTAGAAGTATTAAATTAGCTGGGGTATCAATCCCATTCACACACGACACAAGACCGAAACACTAATTGAACCCACAAAGATTCTCCCATTGGAATACTAACCAAAACCAGGCTTTCCAAGAACCCGGTTGCTCACCAAAGTGAGATGCAAAATATGAAGACATATATGAATGTGTGGAATCCGGATCAAACAACACTTGAGCATTAAAAGAACAAAGTTGAAGGGTACTTGGCACCACTGAATTGGATGCTTGGGTATCTTGGTGTGTCATAGCATATATCCTTGATTAGCCTCTACTAGTTTGGCCTGAACCCCTATTGCCAGGACCTCTGCCGCCTATTCTTCTACCTCTTCCTCTACTAGAAGGACAAAAAAGCCATTTGGAGATAAAGCTGAGAAGGATGGTAATGATGTTGCAAGACATGCTGAACTCTGTCCCAAAACCACCAACTGTGTGGGCAATCCCTCCTTATATGGCCATACTACCCACAACCAAACAAGCTCCAATAGGCCTATGATGGCTCCTTGTGTGATAGTTTCTGCACTATTAGCAAAATGGTGCAACATAGTCCAGTTGCCCTAACCGTGGGTACCTGGATGAGATACATTCCAGCATGCGATCTCGAACTTGAGACACTCATCGGAGTGGGGCTATATGATGCGGCTCCAGGATGGTGCCTGTTATTGGCCTTGCTGGCCACGATAGTGCTGATAACCTTGATAGCCTGATCCCAAAAAACCCTCCATAAAATTGCCCTTTCATTTTGGGCTTTTGTGTAACACACTAAAAATTATTTAAAAATTAATTTGAGCTTTATTAGTCATAATTTCAAAAATATGACAGTATAGCAATGATGAGGATGGTCCGTGTCAAAAAAAAAAATTTAAGGCCGGGATGAATGGTAACCTTGCGGCCCTATGGGCCTACCAGGACGCTGAAACCCTAGATTCCGGCCTCGAGTGCCCCGAAATTAGGAAAACATGGGAATAAGGTTAGAAATAGGTGGGAATGATAATTTTATACTTAGAATTAATTTTCGGTAATATCGGTTTAATCGGGTACGGCATTTACCCATTTGGTAAGATTTCGATGTGCGATTTTTAACACGAAAGATCTTTTAATCACCACAAATGGATAATGTATATCCATTTAAACATGTGGAAGGCCAAGATTTAATCTTGAAATCCAAGATTAAATCCTAGCCATCCTTTCTATTTTCTACCTTTAAGAATTATGTGCTTACATTATATAATATCTAAACCTTACAATAGGATAAACACAAGCCACCTAGCCTTATCATTTCTTCTTCCTAATTTCGGCCAGCACTCAGAGAAATACCAGCCTCCATTTTCATTCCTTGAGGGTTCCAAGCTTGCAACCTCAAAAACCTTAGTTTAGAATTGTTAAAACTACCAATTTCCTTCACAAAACTTCATCTACACCTCAAGCCCTACAAATCCAACTGATTAAAATCCTTGTTTCTCGCCAAACCTTACCTTGATACCTCACTCTCATTGGGTTAGGAAGGAGTTGGAGTTGATTTGGGGAGCTTGGGGGTGGAAGGAAGCTACCTTGGAGCACCATGGGACCAAGGATTCATTTGGTCACCAAAAGTAAGGTTTTCTTTGCCTTTTCTCTTCAAATTTATTCCGATGATTTTTTATTGAGATAGGTCCAAAATTTTTTATTGCATTGGTTGAAAATACATTGATATTGATGTGTTAATTTTTCTAGAGTGTTTGGATGAGGTTAGAAGTTATGAAAAGAGATTTTGAACCTTGCTGCTGGATTTTCATTTTTACACAAGCAGCTGATCACAAATTTTCTGAGAATTATGGGTATTTTCATAAGCTAAAAAATATATATGTTGAAGCTAACATCCTAGATTAGTTCCAAAATTTTTTTGGGTTCTGATTTGGACTCCTAATGCTTTAAAAAAATCAGAAACCGAAGTGAACTATGTGCTGCCTAGATTATTAGAACTGAAGCTATAAACTTTCCTAATTTTATTACCATAACAAATGATTGAATAATCACTTGAAATTTTTATAGAGTGTTGTTAACATCTTGAAGTGTAACTATGAGTTTTTGTTTGAGTTGATTCAATCATTTGCTTAGGTTAAAAATTATAAATTTTGGGCTCTGAGCTAAGTTTAAGTGGCTTTTGAGCACTAAATTTGTCTAATTTTTTTTAGCATAGTTAGAGAACTACTTTTACTCTGAAATATTTAGGAAACCTTGTGGACACATTGAAGTGTCTTGGATAATTTTTATAGCTTCTGAATTAATTGTTGGATATGCAACTAAATTATTCTATGAATGCGTGAAATCTGCCATTTTGGAAAAGCAACAATGCTTTGAATTGATGAAACAATGGCATTTTGGTTCTAGTATGACATGAATACTTGATGTTACATATTTGGCCATGTGACTTGTGACATATAAATGGATGCTAGAGGAAGTGAAGAATGCTTTATGAGGCATGATTGAAATTTCATTGTGAATGAAATGCCTACATGTGCTTTATGCATGCGTTTGGAAAAGGAAAAGAGAATGTATAAACTTAAATTGTGCATGTTCTGACATATGGACAAAACAAAACAAGATTAGATTGAATTAGGGGAAGGAGAAAAGAGAAACTTTCCCAAATTTATTTGCGTCAGTAGTCGTATCGACTAGGAATAGATCTGTGCGTGATTTGGAAATGGAAAAAATGAAGTTCGATGATCACGTATAGGAATGAGCTCGTTCCTAATAAGCAGTCTATTTCCCTTAAGTGATGTGATCCATTATAAATACCATTTGGTATAAACTTTCTATTGTGGAATTGTTCACAACAAATACCTTTGGGTATAAACTAAGTGTTTCCTATGTCAACGAAAAGAGAAAATGCATTGATTTGATTTGGCATATGCATAATCATATCGTATGTAACCTCTTGATTAGAGTTACTTATTATGTGTTTGGGCTTCATGATTTATGTGCATTAAGTGAGTGAATGCTAAAAGGAATCCACTTCAGAAAAAAACATGGTTTTTGAACTTTAAAATGAACCATTGATATCTATGTTGCATGCTCACATTTTCTTAATAAACCGAAGTGGTTGGATAACGACGATGACATGGATTTTTTTAGTGTATGTTTGGGGATGCCCTATTAAGAATGTTACAATTCTCATCCCTATGTGTTTGTGTTTTCGTGTCACCTTCAGGTTAAGCAAGAGGACTATGATGCTACTACACAAAAGAACTCGGAATTGCAATAGTGCAGTAGTTAATGCTTTTATTACGTTGTATTTAGTGGAATGGATATGTTTGTAACTATATTAGAGAAGAGATATGTACTAAAGCTCATAGAGGAGCTTCCTTTTGTACTCTACTATGTATTAAATAAATGTCGTGTTTCTTTGTTATATATTTTAATAGAATTGCGCTTATTATTACACACGTTAATCGATCTTGCTATAGATACTTAAGAAAGGTCCGCTAATTAATAAGTAACAACTCTCGAGTACGATGTCATGACTTAAGGATGGGGTTGTACTTTGGAGGATGTTACATTATGGTATTAGAGCAGTCATCCTTGTAGGACCTTGAGGAATGGACTGTATGCTTCCTTAGTAGATGTCATGCATTATAATTTTATATATGTGTATGACTGTTGTTAGAAATGTTGTGGGTTCCTGCCACACTTAGCTTGGTATTGAGCTTGATCAACTCAATATTTTGTTTGGTGTGATATGAATCAATGACTTCAAATCGGCATAATAGGACCAGAGCTAGGAATGAAGCTGATATGATGGGTACGTTCCACGAGATGGCTCCAGCAATGAGAGAACATGGGTTGCTAACTGGATGATGGAAAGGTTGGACTGTAATGAAGAACAGAACCCAGCTGGTAACCCTGGAGGGAATGAAGTGGAAGTGGAATATCAAGAATTTGCCAAGTTTCGGAAACAAACCCCCGCCTTTTGAAGAGCCTTTAATCCAAGTAAAGCAGAAGAATGGATTAAGTCCATGGAGAAAATTTTCTTTCTTCCTTGCATTGAGATCCAAAAGTGGCTTTTGCTACCTATATGCTAGAAGCAGATGCCGAATTGTGGTGGGTTGGCACCAGGGATTATTTGAAGCATCCCAAACTGAAGTTACTTGGGATATATTCAAAGAAGCTTTCTACCACAAATATTTCCCTATTTTGGTGAGAAATGCAAAGGATCTGGAATTCATGTCGCTTAAGCAAGGATCTATGAGCATAGCAGAGTATACGGCCAAGTTCGAGGAGCTCTGTAAGTTTTCCACTATCTACCAGCGCAATCCTGATGAAGCTTGGAAATGCAGGAAGTATGAAGGAGGGTTATAGGAAGATATTGAAGTTGTAGTAGGTCTCTTAGAGATTTAGGATTATGCAACCCTAGTAAACAAGTGCCGACATGCAGAGGACTCCAACAAGAAGTTAGCAATGGCCAAATCTGCTAGGGACACTTCTAACAAAAGATTGGCACTTGAAGACCAAAGTTTTGAGGAGGCTTCGCCCCAAAAGAAGGTTTGAGCCATCCCATATGAAGACAAGCAAGCTGCCAAAGTTAACCGTGCGGCAAGATTGCCCAAATGTGGAAAGAATCATGGGACCAGACCAAATTTATTTTGAGTCGGTAGATGTATGGTTAGGAATAGATTTATGTGTGATTCGGAAATGGAAAAAAATGAAGTTCGGTGATCACATATAGGAATGAGCTCATTCCTGATAAGCAATCTATTTTCCTTAAGTGGTGCAATCCACTATAAATACCATTTGGTATAAACTATCTATTGTGCAATTATCCACAGCAAATACCCATTGGGTATAAACTAAGTCTTTCCTATGTCAACGAAAGAAAAATACATGATTTGATTTCTATGACCATAAGCGAAACTAGGTTACTTTGAGATAATTTCACTACCTTTGACATATGCATAATCATATCGTATGTAACCTCTTAATTAGAGTTACTTATTATGTGTTTGGGCTTCATGATTTATGTGCATTAAGTGAATGAATGCTAAAAGGAATCCACTTCGGAAAAAAAATGGTTTTTGAACTTTAAAATGAACCGTTGATATATATGTTGCATGGTCACATTTTCTTAATAAACCGAAGTGGCTAGGATGATGAAGATGACATGAATTTTTTTAGTGTTTGTTTGGGGATGCCCTACTGAGAATGTTATAATTGTCACCTATATGTGTTTGTGTTTCCATGTTGCCTCCAGGTTAAGCTAGAGGACTATGATGCTGCTACGCAAAAGAACTCAGAATTGCAATAGTGTAGTAGTTAATGTTTTTATTACGTTGTATTTAGTGGAATGGATATGTATGTAACTATATTGGAAAAGAGATATGTCCTGAAGCTCATAGAGGAGCTTCCTTTTGTACTCAAAGATGTATTAAATAAATGCTGTATTTCTTTGTTATATATTTTAATAGAATTGCACTTAGTTATTATACACGTTAATCGATCTTGCAATAGATACTTAAGAAAGGTTCGCTAATTAATAAGTAACAATTCTCGAGTACGATGTCATGACTTAAGGATGGGGTTGTACTTGGAAGGATGTTACATTTTGCCCCTAATTCCCTTGTAGCTCTATTTTCTACTCTTGTCATCTCCATAGCATAAGCAACATCCACCACTTAAGTAAAAGACATTCTTCTAACTTCAGGAAGCAAGTTGGTGCATAGTGGTTCCCATAACCCTTCAATAAATCTTCATACTTTCATTGCTTCATTTGCAATTAAATGTGGTGCAAATCTGGACAGATTTGGTAGCATATTCGATTGACATTCTAGAGCTTGTTTCAACTTCTCAAATTCATCAGGAAGTCTCTCCTTCTGTTTTCTAGAAAGAACCTATTCCTAAAGGCTTGAGAAAATTCTTCCACCTCAGGAGTGGTCTTATATTAGCTGCGCATTCTTCTAACGAGTTTCATAGTAGTGTGCTGTGGTGCCTTGAAGATTATAAGATACAAAATCTATTGCTCTGACTCTCACATTTAAGAACCTTGAGGGCTCTCTTTGATTTGTCCAAAAATTCTTATGGGTCTTCATTCATGGAGTCCCCTGAAAGTAGGTGGGTTTAGCCTGAGGTATGCTTCTATAGTCACTTCCTCACGTCCAAAAGGCTGGGCATTTCTTCAGTGCCAGTAGGTTCAATATGGTTGGGCCTATCTCCTGCATGTTGGGTTAAAGCTGCCACCAAATTGTCAATGGCTAGCTGAATGCCTAGCATCCATGCATCAAGATCAATGGGTTGCCCAGGATGGCCTGCTCATATCACCCCTTTGACCATGACCTTGTCCATATCCCCGACCCCTTCCTCTTGGTTCAGGAAGGGGGCTTGATCAGATTCATTTGAGGCATCATAATCCCCTCGCCTCACATTTCGTCTACCGCTCCTAGGTGGCATCACACTTGATGAATTAAATAAAGAATCAAGGCACATGTAAAGTTTGAAATAGGAATGACATAAAACTAAACAACTCAAGACAAGACTCAAGAAGACATTCCTAAAGGCCTTTTGTAGGTCGCACTTTGTGAAAATGGGCTAGCTACCATTTACACAATCATGACTCTATCAAAGGACAATTGCTCCATATTACATTGGGAAACCAGGCTCTGATACCAACTTTGTCATGACCCAACTCGGGCCATGATTGGCACATAGGGAACACGTTCCTCTATAAGCCTTACTATGCAAGCTTTGACAAAAAAAAGGGCAAAATTTCCTCTATTTTTTGAACATTTCCAAATTTAGAAATACAACCTGTATAAAAATAAAGATAAAATAAGAATTAGGTTTCATGCATTCTTAGAATGCGCCCTAAGCAATAGAACAATCAACTCAACATAATTCAGAAATCATCTCAACATATAAATTTCAATTCAAGTTCTGATATGTAATTTAAATCAAATACAATCCAAAAGTCAAACATGAAATCAAGTTAGTTTTTAAACTAGTTTCAAATGTAAATTCATAACCACAAAGTATATGTCCAACCATAACTAGGAATGTAGCTCAAAATATAATTCTAAATTTAGTTTACAAATCCTTTCCATAATATAGTCTATATATATCTAAGTCTTAGCTACACATACTTAAGCATAAACATAAACATAAACACCAACTAATCTAGGACTCTGCCTGTGATATATGGAGCATTAAAACAGTTATAATAGGCTAAAACTCAAAAGCTAGGCTCCAATATACAAAAAAGGCCTCCTCAGGAAAGCTCATCAACTAGATAATTGGCTACTAAGAAGCTTGGATTGGAACCTAAACTACACCTTATTGGAAAGAGGGAAAAATGGAGTGAGTTTTGTAATGATAGACATGATGTCTATAACCCATATGAGACAATATATGATCCATAAGTATAATAATAATAACTTCATAGTTCATATAAATTTAACAAATTCTTTTATTTACTGAAAATATTTTTGAAAACAACTAGCTTTATATAAAATAATAAGGAATCGTCAAATTAAGATAAATAGAAGGATCACACTAGGTGGTCATTCCTTTGTGTGATCCTAAAATAGAATGGTCCTACCCATGCGAGTAGCCATAGAACAGAAGGATCGTATGTGGTCCTAATCATATATAGTCAAGGTGTACCAAGACTAATGGCTCCTGTCGTTAGCTCCAGATTTCTAAGATTCTCCCAAAACTTATAATAAAGATTTTACATATCATATCATATCGGTTTCATAACTTCACGAATGTCTATAACCACAATTTCTCAAGTCCTTTCCTCAAGTCCATAAAAGAGATAAAATAATTTTCTAGAATCAATATTATTATCGTGTCATGTGTTAATTTTTGATAAAACATAAGCTAACATAAAGGATGTAATTTTGTTAAAATTATGTAACACACCCAAATAATAATTTTTCAATTTCTAAATTTCTAAAATATATTCAAAGATAATTTAACATGAATAAAAATAATTATAGACATAATGTCTACTCACAAATTGGTTCAAAAGAACCAAAGACTAACTCTCAAGTACCACCAATTCAATAGTTGATGCTCATGTGCTCTATAACTCTAGGACAAGATAATACAATTTTAGTGAGCTAATAATGTCATTAATTTACACTATTTAGCCTCAAACACTAGAAAACCCTAAATTTATACATTTAGGGTCCCAAAAAATCTCGAATCTGCTACATAGAGAAATAGAGCAAGATTGTCACTTATCCACTACTCTAGGAGAAGATTATAGGTAGAGAACAATCTAAAACTCACCACTCAAACCAGTTCCTTTACTTAAGAGAAGAAACCGTGAATTAGAGAGAGGAGAGAGAAGACACGGTTTTGATGGTGGTGGTGATGATGATGAAGATGAGGAGATGGTGATGGTAGTTGGGTAATGTGGAGGTGGTAATGGTTTGTGAGGAAGAGAGATGAAGAAGAGAATGAGAGGAAAAAAAGAGAGAAGAAAGGGAAAAAGAAGAAAAGGAGAGAAGGAAATGATGGGAAGGAGAAGAGAAGAGGAAAAGAAGAAAAATGTAGGTCTAGAGTGGTCTATACCACTTAAGGCCCATAGGTGGTCTACTCTTTTTTTTTGGTTGTAACATTTTATAACTAAATTAAATGAGTAGAATAATAGTTATCCTAAAATATGAAATAATAAAATTCAAATATTAATAATTAGGGTAGATTTTCTGCCATAAATTGTACCCAATTTCCTGTTTCAGTGCAAATGAGGAAATGCCCCTGAGGTCATTTTACCGAATTAAAGGTCGACAGGCAATCCTTGAATAGGTCAAATCAATGTTTAAAAGGGATTATATTTGCTATGAATGATATTGAGGTGAAAATCTCGTTTTTAACTTTCGGCTCAAAATGACCAAAATACCCTTCCTATTCTACACGGGTAAAAGGTGCCGTTTGAGCCCAGAACTTTCAGGAAGTTTGGAATGATGTTTATGGGTGATATCTGATGTCTAGTTGAGCAGGAAGGTCCAGGCAGTTTAGTGCAAAATTACCATTTTGCCCCTAGAACAGTGTCCAGTGAGCCTAATGACGCAATTAAGCAAACCTAAGCAATATTAGGCTCTAATCGAAGATTAATTTATTTCGATAATTAATCTAGAGTCAAAATGATTTATTAAAGTTAATTAGAACCTAAGATTGCTTGGTTAAACTCTAATTGCATTCTCTAATTCAAGATTCCTAGTCATAGAATCTTGAATAGTGTTTTCTCTCCACTTCCTTAATTTAAGGAAACTTGTCTATGACTCAATTAGACTTAATGAGAGTTTTAATTCTCTAATCTAGTATGACCACTCCCTAAAGCAAGTCTTGACAACCTTAATTAACCAATTATCTTACCTAAACACCTTCTTACAAACCCCTAACCAAAACCTTAATCAAAGAAACACCTAAACACATAACTAACCCACAATTAGATGAATTAATTTTCTCTCTTCTTGGCCTTAAGTGGCTGGCCACTCCACCCTCCATAGCCCATCATGTGTTGTTTCAATTACACTCAATAGCCATACTTCAAGCCTTACAACCATACCTTTGTAAGAGATATTTCTTCTCTCCTTCCTCCCTCAAAGTGGCCAGTCCTCCTCCCTTGGAAGCCTCATTGTTGAAAATTTCTATAAATACCAAGCCTTGATGAACCTTGTCACACTTTGGTTCATTTGTTAAGTTTACACTTCTTGCAAAAATTCTCTCAATTCCTCTCAAACTCCCTCCCTTTGGCTGAGTTCTTCCTTAAGACTTCAAGAGGTTTTCCTTCTCATTTCATCAAGAAAACAAAGCTTTCCTTCCTCTCTTCAAGACTTCTCTAGGTAGGGGTTTATTTTCTAAGTTTTGTGTGCTTCCTTTAAGGAAGAGTTCTAGTGTTTCTCTTGGTTTTTCCAAGTTCTCCCTCTCTTTTTATTTTCGGCCTAGAGCCTTTGATTGAGAAAAACTTTGGCTTGATGATGAGGTTTCAAGATAATGACTTGTTGTTGTCATGTGAGGAACCTCTAAAGCTTGAAACAACTTAGTCTTGGATCTTATATGCTTGTGTTCCCTTCTTTCCTTGGTTATATTTTTCGGTTCCTTTTTCTTTTCCCCTTGGATGATTTCGATTTCCTTTTTTCATTTGTTGAACAAAGTTTGCTAAAATGTTGGGTAGATTACAAAAGCTTTGTTAAAGAAAAATTAATCACATGTTTTCAAAGAGCTCTAAGCTTACCCTTGCCAACCTTAAAGTTGGTTGGCCGTTCTAAGAGTTTTACTCTAGATTAAAGCCCATGAGCAATAAAATAAAGAATATGAGTAGTTCTATTTGTGCTTGCTTTGTTGAAATGTTGGTATTCTTGTTTTAATCTACTTTCTTGAGCTTGATGATGAAGTTCAAAACCAAAGTCTCCTTTGAAGACTTGGTGTCATGAACTCTAAAGCTCATCTTCCATTGTTAAGATACATGTTGGGTTAAGGCCATTGATGTTCCTCTAAAGTCTTGAAGGAGCTCTAGTTAAGATAAAACAAGTTACATTCATGTTTAAGTTTATGTCTTGCATCTCATGTTTATTTTGATGCCGTCACTAATCTCATAAGAATAAATGAATGGACTTGCATTATCATATTTAAATTCCCAAGCTTGCATTTCATGTTTATATATCAAGTCATCACTTAATCCTTAAAGATAATAATGAGGTTGCATCTCATGTTTTCTTTATGCTCTCACTTTACTTTGTAATGAAGAGTAAAATGAAGTGCATAGCATGTTTAAGATTATGTCATCACCTAACTACTCTAGAGCACAAAGACTTGCCCTAAGTATCTTCAAAAAGGAAATCTTAACCATGAAAAGGGAATCTATTTAGTATGAAACAATGATGGTTTGATTTTGTAAAATGAAAGGATGATTTCAGGAAAGTGTTGGAAAAATGTTTTACGAGGTCTCAAGGTGTTTAAATAGTTTGAAATGTGTTAAAAATCACATTTTCTCAAAATCAGGAAGGTCTGGTAATCGATTAACAGCTATGTAATCGATTACCAGAGTGATTTTCGAAGGGTTTTTGGTTCTTGGTAATCGATTACCAGAGACAATGTAATCGATTACCAAGGCTGTCCTTCATGCCCAAACGTTCCTTAAAACCCTAATCGATTACCTATTAGTGTAATCGATTACTCCAATGTTCTTTATTTTCCTAAAAATTTAACCCTAAGTAATCGATTACCATCCTATGTAATCGATTACCTTGTTTTAACCCAGAATAAATTTAGTTCCTGGTAATCGATTACCAGGCACATGTAATCGATTACCAACACCCTTTTTGCTCCTGAAATTGTCCCAGAGAAAAACTAGCAACTCGTGTGCACTTATAATGAGTTTATGTGATTATGTATGAATGAACGTTTTTGTTTCTATCTTATCCCTGTGGCCACTGTATGAATTCTGTTGAGGAGTTAGAATGCATAAGATTATGCTTGAGCGAAGTGAGAAACATTTTCAGAGGATTGGAAAGACTAAACAAATAAGGAGAATTCAGAACTAGAATCTTAAAGCACATAGACACAAGAATAATAACTTCTGTTTCCAGCATAATTGAAGCTTAAGAAAGACGGTTCATAATTAGTGATTATGCCTAGGAGTTGAATATAGAATCTTAGGCGAAAATAAAACTTAGAGAAGAATCTAAGGCATAGATTCTAGGATCCCGTAGTTGAATAAATGATCACGATGAGTAATCTATACAATGTTGTTGGATGAGTTAGTGAGCATAGTGTTGGAAAGAATCATAAGGAACAATCCCCTAAGTATGATAAATATTTACACAGGGTGATGAGATCACTAGAATAAGAATTTAAGACCCATAAGGGCCAAAGCATAAAATACCAAAAGCTAGGAGGTGTGATGTGAGCATGACGAACGAGTGAGCATATTCTTATTGATGTGATTATGTTAATGTTTCAAAATGAAAACTTATGTGTATAATTGGCATGTTGATATGATGAGGTGTTGTACCATGTATTTGAGATGCATGAGGTTTCGAAAGATGAATGAATTGGAAGAATATGCTCATGTGAACTAGAAATGTTTATTAATCAAAAAAGTTCCATGAGAATGATATGCATGATTGAGTTATGTGGCATGACTCAAATTTGAGGAAATTCAGAGCGCAGCGTTATGCTGCGAATTTTCATCAAATTTGAGAGACTTAAGAAAGTTTTGAGAAATATGATGTATAATGTGACACACCGAGACGTACTTCTCCCGCTCCGTGAGGAAGGTAAAACCGTGAGCGCATCGACATCAGCCTCCAAAGCGGACAAAGTCACTGGTCTTAACTAGTCGATGCGTTTCGAAGAAGGAAAAAGTCCCATGATGGGTGATCCTTAGACCCCTACCCGTACTCTGGAGTCGGGATTATGATGATTATTATTATCTTTATGATTCGCTTATCAAGAGGATAAGTAAGAACTAGTGACGACTAGTTAAGATATGAGCTCATAGCCTAGTTTAAGGGGTGCGGTTACTGTTATGATGTTAGGTTTCACAAGATTGAGAAGAAAGAATGATGTTCAAAGAAAACTTACATGCCACTTATATGTTGACTAATTATTGTTTGGTTTGCCTTAAATGTTGCCATACATTTGTAACGGAATTTCTTTGAGTATAAATGACCAAAATGGCCCTAAGGTCATTTTTACCCGAATTAAAGGAATTAACCAGCTAATGGGTCAACTCAATGTTTGAAGGGGTTATAACTGTTATGTTTGATATCCGAGGTGAAAATCTCGTTTTCGAACTTTCGGCTCAAAATGACCAAAATACCCCTCCTGTGTTCTACGGGTAAAAGTGCCGTTTGAGTCCAAACTTTTCCAGGAAGTTTGGAATGATGTTTATGAGTGATATTTGATGTTTAGCCGGAAAGGTCCAGGGCAGTTTAGTAAAATTACCATTTTGCCTCTAGGACAGTGTACAGTGAGCCTAATGACGCAATTAAGCAAACCTAAGCAATCTTAGGCTCTAATCGAAGATTAATTTATTTCGATAATTAATCTAGAGTCAAAATAATTTATTAAGGTTAATTAGGACCTAAGATTGCTTAGATAAACCCTAATTGCATTCTTTAATTCAAGATTCCTAGTCATGGAATCTTGAATAGTATTTTCTCTCCAATTCCTTAAATTAAGGAATTGTGCCATACCTTATTTGACCAAAAGAATTATTTTAAATTACTAATCTAGTAAGATTGCCCTCCTATTCAAGTCTTGACATTCCTAATTACCCAATTACCTCACCTAAACACTTTCTTACAACTTCTAACCAAAACCTTAATCAAAGAAACACTTAAACACATCACTAAACCACAATTACATGAACAAATTTCTCTCCCCTTGGCTGCACAAGGCTGGCCAATCCTCACCCAAATAAAGTGTCACATGTTGAATTTTATCTACTCAGAGCCATGCCTTGCCCATACTTTTGCCCATACTTCACTATGCTTGAACCTATACTCAAAGCCATACCTTGTAAGAGATATTTTCCTCTCTTTTTCCCTCCCTAAGGCCGTCGCCATCTTCCCCCAATCAGCCTCCATGTTGCAAATTTTCTATAAATACCAAGCCTTGAAGAACCTTGATACACTTTAGATCATTTGCTAAGTTTAGTTGTCTTGCATTTCCTTGCTTTTTCTCTCAAACTTCTCTTCATCTTCTTCATTTTCTTCTACCTCTCAAAGAACCTTGCCACCACCACAAACCACCACAAACAACCATAAATCATCACTACCTCACCTTAAACCATCTTCTAAACACTCAAACTCTCCATTCCCAAGCTTGGAAACTCAAGGAAAAATCATCTCCTTTGAGTTTCCCCTTTGGCCGAAACACATACCCACTTCCAAGAGGAGATTTTGTCTTCTCAACACTTCAAGAACTCAAGCTTTCTTTAACCTCTTCAAAGACTTCCTTAGGTAGGGGTTTGTTTTCAAGTTTTACTTGTTTTCCTTAAAGAAAGTTCTAGTTTTCTCTTGGTTCAAACTCTTTCCTTTCCTTCTTTTTCATTTCGGCCAAGAGGCCATTTTATGGAAATAACATGAGCTTGATGATGAGGTTTCAAGATAATGACTTGTTGTTGTCAAGTGAGAAACCTCTAAAGCTTGAAACAACTTGGTCTTGGACCATACATGCTTGTGTTTCTTTGTTTTTCTTTAGTTTCATTTCGGTTCCTTTTCCTTTCTTTCTTAAATGATTCAGTTTCCTTTTCCTTTCCTTTGAAAGATTTCGGTTTCCTTTACCTTGGTTTGAACAAAGTTTGCTAAAAATGTAAAGTAGATCACAAAAGTTTTGTTAAAGAAAATTAATTACATGATTTCCAAGAGCTCTAAGCTTACCCTTGCCAACCTTAAAGTTGGTTGGCCGTTCTAAGAGTTTTACTCTAGATTGAAGCCCATGAGCAATAAAATAAAGAATATGACTTAGTTATTGTGATTTAGTTTAGACAAAGTGTTGAACTTTGTGTTTATTTTCTTAAGCTTGATGATGAAGTTCAAACCTTAAGACTTCTTTGAAGTCTAGGTGCTAAGAACTCTAAAGCTTGCCTTATGATACATAATGGGTTGAGGTTTTGTTCCTTTAAAGTCTTGCAAAGAGCTCTAGCTAAAATCTAAAATAAAGTTGCATTCATGTTTACTTTAATGCTTTGCATAGCATGTTTATTTTCAAGTCATCACTAAACAACTTAAAGATTAAAACAAGAATGTGCATCCTCACTTAATAAAACTCAAAGCCTACCTATTTCAACCTTAAAGTTGATTGTTGATTTGGGGTAAATACCCAAGGGGCCTAGAGCACTAAAACAAAGAATTGAACCTTGCATCTCATGTTTACTTTCTTGTCTAGCATGTTTAAATTCTATGCCATCACTTAAACTCCAAGGATAATAAAAAGGTGCAACTCATGTTTACTTTATGTCTTCACTTTATTTTCTAATGAAGAATAAAAATGGGGTGCATAGCATGTTTAAGTTTATGTCATCACTTTAATGAATCTAGAGCTCAAAGACTTGCCCATGTACCCTATGTAAGGTTTTTAAGAAAATATTGGCATTCTTAAAGAAGCCATTTTGGCCTTGTGGTGATGATGATGGACTTAGTATGAGTTCCTCTAGTCACAAGTGTCCATAGTTTATGATTTGTAATTTTTCCAAGCTTAGGAGCACCTAAGCAACATTATGCATAAAATTATATACTTTAAATCTATTTTATGAACAAGTTAATTTAGCTACTGACCTCATGTGTAATTGTTTGATTTTAATGTAAGGATTTGAGTTCTAAAAGAGTTTTGAATCCCTAGAATTATTCCAAGAGAAAACTAGCAACTTGTATGCATTTTAATTCATGAGATTATGTGATTTTATGGGCTTATGATTTCGTTCTGCCCTTCATGATTGGCTACTATATGAATACTATTCTAAGGTGTTAAAATGTGTAAAATTATGTTTGAGAGAAGCAATGATCGATTTAGAAAAGTTAGAAAAGAATAAGTAACTTAAAAGGATCAAGAATGAGAATTCTAGAACACTTTAGTGCACAAATGTGTAAATCTGTTCCAGCATGATTAATTCAAGTATAAATGGTTCATAATCAGTAGGATATCCATAAAAACCTTTCATAAATGATTAGGTACTAATTACAGAGCTTAAGGTGGAGCTAAGGACTTAAAATGGGAATTCTAGCACACTTAGACATGGCAAAATGTAATTATGTCCAGTATAGTTAGATTGAGGAAAGTGATTTATAACTTAGTGAACATGCCTAGGAATCCCCCATGTTTGTTTTAGGAATTGGTTATGGAGCCTTAGGCGAAGACGGATCTTAAAAAGGGTCACGAACGGAGATTCTAGAGCCTCGTAAGCATATGATATTTTCTGCCCTTACATGTACAATGTTGTTTGGAATTTTAGAAAGTTCAAATATTAGAGAAAAGTTCAAGTAATAACCTCTTGAGGGTAATAAAGATGCAATACGGATATTAGAATAATTAGAGTTAGTTTAAGACCCGTAAGGGTCAAAGCATAAGATACTATGAGATAGGAAGCCGAGTGAGCATATTTATGATGATGAACCTCAAGCATATTTATGATGATGTGATTATGATTAATACCTTGAGCTGAAACTTTATATGTATGAATGGCATGTTGATGTGATGAAGTGTTATGCCTTAATTTGAAATGCATGAGGTTCGAAATATGAATGAGATTGAGCAATATGCTCATGTGAACTAGAAAGTTATTGATTTGAGAAAGTTCCATGAGAATGATGCATGTGATTGGGATTATGTGGCATGACTCAAATTTGATGAAATTCGAAGTGTAGGTTATGCTGCCGAATTTCCGTCAAATTTGAGAGACTAGAAATTTTTTGAGAAATATGATGTTTAAGATGACACATCGAGACGTACTTCTCCTGCTAGGTGAGAGAAGGTAAAACCATGAGGGCATAGACATTAGCCTCCAAAGTGGACAAAGTCGCTGGTCTTAACCAGTTTATGCATTTTGAAGAAGGAAAAAGTCCCATGATGGGTGATCCTTAGGCCCCTACCCGTACTCTAGGAGTCGGGATTATGATGATTATGATTATGTTTATGATTCGCTTATCAAGAGGATAAGTAAGAACTAGTGACGACTAGTTAAGGTATGAGCTCATAGCCTAGTTTAAGGGGTGCGGTTACTATTATGTTTGGTGTCACAAGTATGAGCAAAGGAAAGATGTTCAAGAAAAGTTACATGCCACTTATATGTTGTTTGATCATTGTTTGTTTTGCCTATAGTCCTGCCATGCATTCATGAATTATTATGCTGCATATATGTATTAAGACTCATTATAAAAGACATGGACCTTGGATAAATATCTTTGCAAAAACCTCATAATGAACCTATGCATGCTTAACCTTTTTATAATAAACCCAAGGTTCCTGGGACGTAAACGATGACACTAGGATAGAGGATTTCCCTCCTGAGATTCTTTAGCAAGATTCTCACCCTTCTCTCTATTTCTTTCCATTACGTCTTCAACATTGATGGCGTCGTTCGTGATATTCGTTGACGCGCCGTGTGGGAACTACACTACGACCCGATCATCAGTCCTACCACTTCAAGAGTCGTTGTGCTATACGTATTTTTGCATACATGGGACGCCCATTTGCCTTTCAAGTCTCCAGTTTCCGATTTACTTCAACCTCTCCCTTTGGCGATGACATGATTTTTGAGAGGACGCGACCCTGACGAGAGAATGTCGTGCCCAACCATCATCCTCGCTGTCGACTATCCGGAGTACGTACCCTCATACGTCGTTGCGAGAGGACCTCTCCGAGGACTCACCGGCTAATCCGTATTCAGGATTCCGCCCTTCGGTGCCTTGGCGTCGAGGGGTAGCGAGGACACGGTCTCAGGAGGCCTATGAGGCGGGTACGTCAGAGAGGCGCCCTTGCCGAGGTGGCCACGTCACTCCGCCGATCACATGCCCACGCCCCTCTTCGTGGGCTACATCCGAGAAGCTTCAGTTCGTAGGCTACATCTCACCATCTCGAGGATTAGCGTCGTCCGTAGGCTCTTAGAGAGGAGGGTCTTTTTGTGGGGAGTATCTTTTGGGTTGTTTCATGTATTCATTGTTATGCTTCTTATTTACATTGTTGTAATGCAAGCTCTGCCCATGGTATGGGTAAGACTTTATGTTTCTTTAATATTCCATTGGTATTGTACTAAACTATGTTAACTAATATTATGACGATTGTTCTTATGATTGAATTGCCCTTTTTTGTGTTTATGTCGTGTGATTTAGTTTATTCTTCGCTTCACGTTACATTTATGTTATACGCAAAGGCTCACACTTTGTTTTACATGGATCCTTTGAAAAAAAAAATTACCTATTTTCCGCTAAGTATTTTGTAAATGAATTTAAAGAGAAGTAATAACTAATAATTAATCTTGATACGTCCTAGGCGTATTGGGGTTAAATATTATGGTGTTACATTTTGGTATCAAGAGCTTGTCGATTTCACGAGCCTTAGGATTGGACTGACCATGCTATAAAGGCATGTAGTATGTCATGTATAGCGCTTAGCTATTAGAGATAAGCTATAGGATAGGCATTCATGACCTTGTCTCTGTCTGTGCCATGGTAACTAGCTTATTTAGCTTGAGATATGAGCCTGATCACCTCAGTGTTTGTTGACTTGTGTGCTTAGGGACCAATGGCACCCAGACAAAATAGGAACGCGAACGAGGGTGAACAAGGGAATGAGGCTAGCGGAAAATGGCTAGAGTGTAACACCCTAATAATTAACCGAATACACCTAGGTTGTATCTAATTAATTACTAGACTTTACTCTTTGCTTCAGTTCTTTCATCATACTTTGAAAATACTTAGTGAAATTACGAGCCATTTTTTTTGTTAAAACATAATTGAAAACGTGAGCCGTGCATAATGTGAACAATAATTGAAATAAAGCGAATAACATGCAGACATAGCATGAAAAACACATCATATTGGCTCCATCATATAACATCCATAATTACATAACACATAGATAGTTTGCCTACCAACAGAATAAGACTAGGTGTAGGCAATCTAACAAAACATAAATAATATATGGATGGAAGGACATCCATTAATGGCACCTAGTAATAACACTCCAAGGATAGGGATAGATATTGAAATATACGAGTGAAACTAAGGATCAAGTTCAGCTACCAGGTGAAAGCCTCAATGTGATTCACGAATGCTTCCTTCTTTTTGAAGACGAGATGGAAAGAAAAATAGAGGGAGTGAGAAACTTATAAAGAATCTCAGTAGGGTACTCACCTCATAATGCATTGTGTCATCATCATCGTCCCCAGGAACCTCGGGGTTATTATGAAATAATGAGCATGCTAAGATTGATTTATTAAGTTTGAAAATATACTTTACCGAGGTTCGTAGTTTAATCATGCGTCTTATAATGCATCATAAACTTAGCATGTCAAGTATATAATGAAATTTTCCTTTCATATATATTAACATAGTTATGCATAAAATCACATCATATTCCTCATCATCATTTCATAATACTATGCATAGCAGAACATCATATTTCTCATCATCATCTCATAAATACTATGCATAGTAGAACATCATATTCACATAATGCATTTACTTAGTTTCTTAGGTGACTTAAAATTATTTTCATCATCATTTTCCTAGGCCACCCTATACTCCACCCTTTTGGGAGTAATCTAGGTTATGAGCTCATACCTTGCTAGTCGTCACTAGCATATACTTATCTCTTTTGATAAGTAAAAATTCCGTCTCTACCCTTTTGAGAGAACGGACTAGGGGGCAAGAATCACCTTTTCACCGCCTATAGTTTGACGGGTCCAAAGGATCATTTTCTCAGGATCACCTTTTCACCACCTATAGTCTGATAGGTCCAAAGGGTCATTTCCTCATATATTTTGAGTCACCTTTAAGTCTTTGCATGTTATATCATAAGCATCAAGATGCATGAATATTCTCATTGTTTGCAATAGCAACTATAACATGCAAGCCATGAAATCATTCAATAATATCAAATTCTCATAGGCATTACATCATCATATAACTGACATTCCAAAGCATCAAATCTCTACATAGACTTATCATTTAAAACATCAAGGAGGCATCATCATCAATTCTTACCAAAAGCTGTCTCAACAACCGAAACTCTAGAATCGGGCAACCTCAATTATTGAACTAATTAATTATGCATCTAAGGGATTCATTACCATCATTACCATTAATTATAAGCCTTAGGAACATTATTAGACTATATGGGGCAGCATAGGCAGTAAGTCATTCTTAAGGTTTTATGGTGTGCTAGAAGTTGCATTTTTAACCCTTTCTCGTTACGTCTTTCCTACGATGCCAAAATTAATTACTAACCCAATTATGAATCATTCTCCCTTATCTAAACATAATAAAATCTGGTTCTTAAGGCCACTAAAGGTTCTGGACAGATTGCATAAATTTCATTATCTAGAGTTCTATAAATCTTGCTTTACGGTTGTTTTATATAGCTAGTTTTTCTTCTAACTTGCATATAATTGTTCCCTCATCAATAAATATAATAATCACAACTTTAAACATATTAAATCATCATCATACATTGGTAATAAACTCATATTAGTGGCTGAATCATGAACCTATCATAATCACATTTTAAGTGTACATGGAATACTAGTTTCTTGTAAAGTCTTTGCAAGGCCTCAAATTTGTTTTAGAAACTAATTCTTTTTGATAAACTTGAAAGAATCTTCATGATTAAAATTCTCACTTAAGATAAAAGGAGCAAGTCTTGATCTTAAGAGATTTATGTGATATCTTAGAATCATAAACATGCTATGCAACCTCATTTTAATCTTGTCATTATAAGGTGATAACTTGGAATTATAAACATGATATGCAAATCCATTTCTTTATCTTTAAGATTTAAGGTGATGACTTGAAAATTAAACATGATGCAAGAGCTTGAAATATAAACATGATGCAAGAAACTGAGCGGCGGTAGTTCGCATAGGACCAGTGGAGGGAGAAGAGAATCTTAAAACGGAGCGGCGGTAATCCGCATGGACCGGTGAAGGGAGAAGAGAATTATTATTACATCTTTATAAGCTCCAATCTCAAGACTTCTTAAAGAATTAATTCTTTAACTCCAATAATCTTATTTCTTTGCTTGTGATACTTGGGCAAGTCTTTGAGCTCTAGGATCTTTAGGTGATGACATAAAAATAAACATGTCATGCATTGATTCTTTTAGCCATTATAAAATAAAGTGAGAGCATAAAATAAATATGAGATGCATCCTCTTTATTATCTTTGAAAATTAAGTGACAACTTGAAACATAAACATGAAATGCAAGCTTGGAAATTTAAACATGAATATGCAAGTTCATTTATTCATTCTTGAGAATTTAGTGATGACATAGAAAGTAAACATGATTATGCAAGGCATAAACTTAAACATGGATGCAAGTTCATTTTATTTCTTTACTAGAGCTCCTCCAAGACTTTAGAGAAATATAAATTCAACCCAATATATCTTAGCAAGACAAAGTGAAAAATACATCTTTCAAGTTCTAAACTCAAGATCATAAAAACATCATAAAAATATTATTCTTTAAAGTTTTGCATCAAGTGGAACTTTCAAGCTTTAGAGGCCTAACTTGTGATGGATTCACAACCCACCTTCAAGGTCCTCATCATCAAGCCATCATCTTAGTCCCACCTAGGCCATATGGCCAAATTGGTTAAAGAAAAATGAAGAAGAAAACCAAATGAAAAGCTAAGAAAAGTCCATAAATTTAACATTTTGAGCTAAAAACACACTTAGCAAATCATAGAAATAAGTATAGAAACTACTCCCTACCTAATCTGATTTGAAGGAAAGGAAGAGAACTTGGTTTCTTGGAGTGAAATGAAAGAAAATATTCTTGAAAACTTGAAGAAAGAATTCAGCCAAGAGGAGGAGGAAATGAGAGCTTTTGGTGCTCCTAAAACTAGAATTTGTGTAAGTTATGAGCAAGGCTTCCAAGGCTCCTCAAGCAAGCATATTTATAGAGGAATTCAAGCTCATGTATGACAAGAGAAGGAGGCATAATTTTCGGATTTTTCATGGGGAACAAAGGGAGGAAAATCATTTCTTTGTTTAAGGCATGTTTTATGCCATGTTTTAGGGAATTTTTTGGCATTTTGTTTTAGTGCATTATCTTGCAATAATTCTAATGATTATGGCTGAATTATTTCGTGCATTACAGCCTCATGGAAGAGGGTTTTGTGTGTTCCATGTATTATTTAGGTGTAGGCAAGGTATTCATGCAATTTAGAGAATTTACGGTTAAGGGCTTAGGTGAATTAGTAAGCAATTTGAGTGTTTTAAAGCAATTTTAGGTTCTAATCAATTTAAATAAATAATTTTGACTCTAGATTAGTAATTAGAATTTAATAAGCTTTAATTTGAGCCTAATATTGCTTAGGTTTCGTTAACGAATCAAAAATCTCAAAATTTGTAAAACTGCACAAAGACGGGCAAAACGTTCATTTTACTTAAAAATTGCCCGAGACCACCGAGCTTAACCAATGGTTAATCATAACTTAAAAACATGTTTTAAAACATTTTAGTGAGGTTCGGGCTAAGTCGGCACGCAAATCGGAGTTAAAAGCCGCAAGGGCGTTTTGGTCATTTCGCGTGTCGAAGCTCAAAATTATGATTCTTCTCCTCTATTAACACACATAACACAAACAATCCCTTATTATCATCAAAACATCCCCTTGAGGATGGGTGGGGCCCACGATCCTCATTTTCTGAGTAAAATAACCTCAGGGGCATTTTGGTCATTTTACACGTCCAGAAATTTGGGGTTTGCAACTCTTGCACGAATTGCTCCTAACTTTCTTCTAATGTTATATTCCTTTGTTGAGGATTGTTTGGTTCAAATTATATGAAAAATTACCTAGGGTAATTTGGTAATTTCTAAATGACAGTAAAAATTAGTAAAAATTGGGGCGTTTCATAGAGCAATGGAATGCATGTTCGATCACATGAATCAACCGAGAGATGCTGCTCAAGGTCCCAGCTGAGGCCATGGAACAAGCCCATTTTGGGAGTTCGCAAGGCCAATCCCCTAACCTTCCGTGGAGCTTTGAATCCGGACAAGGCAGATGAGTGGATCAAGAACATGGAGAAGATCTACTCCGTAGTTGCTTGCTCGGAGGAGCAGAAGGTCACTTTGCTGCCTACATGATGGAGGTTGACGCGGAGTTTTGGTGGACCGGCACAGAGACTGCTAAAAGCTACGGGAAGGTCAACTGGAGCTCAAAACGTACTTCTATGAGAAGTATTTTCCGAGTCCGTGAGGAACGCAAAGGACATAGAATTCATGCAATTGGTCCAAGGCGGATCGCCCGTTGCCCACATGGCGAAGTTTGAAGAACTGATCAAGTTCTCTTGGGTTTTCCAAGGGAATCCCGACGAGATTTGGAAGTGCGTTAAGTTCGAGGCCGGGTTGAGGGCTGAACTTAACGTGGCTGTTGCGCACATGGAGATTAGGGATTTCCCTACCATAGTCAACAAGTGCCGGATTATTGAAGAGGGACACAAGAAGCTGAGCGCCGCGAGGGCGGATCATCCCGTGGTTTAAGACCCCAAGCCCCGAGGTTCAAGCCGTCGCATCAGACTCAACGAGGAACCACTACCATCCCTACCAATCCAATCAGTTCAAGCAACAACAACATTATCAACAACAACAACAAAGAGAACCCAACAACCAACCGCCCGGCAACACCTGAGGCCGCCGTTCAACCCCAACGGCCGAGGGAACCGCAACCATCAAGGAGGAATGAGCGGTCCTCGCAACCACAAAAATAACAACAACAACCAACAAGGAGGGCCCAATGGGAACAAGAACAAGACACCCCAGGAGTCCCTGCTTTCCCAACCTGCACAAGCCGTGGAGTGCCCCGCTGTGGAAAAAATCATGGCAATCGTCCCGCCTAGCCGGGCAAGGAGTGTGTTCAAGTGTGGCAAGCACGGCCACTATGCGAAAGAATGCAGAAGCAATGGAGGGTTGTCAGAATCCCAACCGCTACACCAAGGACAAGTCTTTACCCTCAACGCGGACGCAACGGATCCAATGACCTCATCGAAGGTAAGTGCGAACTAAATGGTAGAACCTTAATTGTGCTTTATGACTCTAGTGCTACTCATTCTTTTATCTCACATGCTAGTGAGTTTCTAAATTTGAAAGTCTCTAAGCTTCCTTTTGATCTCATTGTTCTACCCCCACAAACCGTCTTGTACATACATGTAACTGTTGTTTGAATTGTCATCTCCTGTTGAAAATAAGTCCTTTGTCATAGATTTAATTTGTTTACCCTTGAAAGACATAGGAATAATTCTTGGCATGGATTGGCTCCATGCTAACCATGTATTGTTAGATTGCTACACCAAGTCCGTTATTTTTCGTCATCCCCCTAGCAAAACTAGTCAAACCTTGAAACTTTATGTAAATTCTATAGATATCTTCTGAGTGGGAGAAAACTAAGGGATATGTCCTTCTAGCCGCTAGCAAAGTAGACTTTGAGAGAACATAGATGACATTCCTATAGTAAGAGTATCCCGAGGTATTTCCTGAGATACCAGTTTCCCGAGCGAGAGGTAGAGTTCTCCATTGAGTTAGTTCCGAGAGGACCTATCTCAATAGCCCCTTATAGGATGTCACCCTTGGAGTTGAAGAAGTTAAAAACCCAGTTGGAGGAGCTTTAGAGAAGAATTTTATTAAACCTAGTGCCTCACCGTGGGAGCCCTTTGTTTGTTAAGAAAAAGGATGGAAGCATGAGATTATGTATAGACTATAGGCAATTGAATCGTGTAACGGTGAAAATAAATACCCTTTGCCTAGGATTGATGATCTCATGGACCAGTTGAAAGGAGCGATGGTATTCTCCAAGATTGATTTGAGGTCGGAATACCACCAGATTAGAGTGAGAGATGAGGATATACCTAAGACCGCCTTTAGGACACATTACAGACACTTTGAGTTCGTCGTGATGTCATTTGGATTGACAAATGCTCCTGCGTATTTATGGATTATATGAATAGGATCTTTAGACCCTATTTAGATAAGTTCGTGGTCGTTTTCATAGATGATATACTCATCTATTCGAAGACCCACGAGGAACATGAGCATCACCTAAGGATGGTTTTAGAGGTGTTGAAGGAGAAGAAGTTGTATGCTAAGCTATCTAAGTGTGAATTCTGGTTGGAGGAAGTGAAGTTTTTGGGACATGTAGTGTCGAAAGGAGGTATAGCGTTGACCCTAGTAAGATAGAAGTCGTAATGAATTGGGATAGACCGACCACCATAATGAAAATACGGAGCTTTTTGGGTTTAGCAGGCTATTACCGTAGATTTATTAAAGGATTTTCCTAGATTGCCCTTCCCCTAACCAAGCTCACTAGGAAGAACACCCGTTTTCATGGAATCCCGATTGTGAAAAGAGCTTCCAGGAGTTGAAAGAAAGGTTAACCTTGACCCAGTTTGATTTTGCCCGACCCCAATGTACCCTTCGAGGTATATTGTAATACTTGGGAAAGGGTTTAGGTTGTGCGTTGATGCAAAATAGGCAAGTGGTAGCCTATGCGTCTAGACAACTCAAGCCACACGAGGTTAATTACCCTACCCATGACCTAGAATTAGCCGCCATAGTGTTTGCCTTGAAGATTTGGAGGCATCACTTATATGGAGTAAGGTTTGAAGTTTTCTCCGATCACAAGAGTCTTAAGCATCTCTTTGATCAAAAGGAGTTAAACATGAGGCAAAGAAGGTGGATGGAGTTTCTAAGGGACTATGATTTCGGCTTAAGTTACCACCCAGGCAAGGCCAATGTGGTCGCCAATGCCTTGAGTCGAAAGTCATTACGCTTATCCCACATGATGGTCAAGGAAGTTGATCTAATAGAGAAGTTTAGGGACATGAATTTGGGGATGTCAATATCAGAAAAGAGTATGAGGATGTGCCATCTTACGTGACAAGTAGGTTTAAACAGAGGGTTATGATGGCACAAGTAGAAAATGAGGAGTTTAGGGAGACTCTCAAAGCGGTTAAGGCGGAAAGCTTAAGGGTTTTGAGCAAGGACCCGATGGTGTGTGGAGGTTCGAAGGACGGATTTGTGTACCGCAAGATGGTGACCTCGAGAAGTATCTTGGAAGAGGCCCATAAAAGCCACTTCACCATCCATCCTGGTGCCACCAAGATGTATTAGGATTTAAAAAGATGTTTGGTGGCCCGGATTGAAAAAGGACGTAGTAGCCTGGGTTAGTAAGTGCTTAGTCTATCAAAAAGTGAAGATTGAGCACCAAAAGCCTTCAGGAATGTTCCAACCTTTGCCTATCCCCGAATGGAAGTGGGATAGTATATCCATGGATTTTGTGACCAGCCTACCTAGAACCCAAGCCCATGACGCTATTTGGGTAATAGTGGACAAGTTAACCAAGTCGGCCCATTTCCTACCCATCAAGATAACCTTTTCCCTAGATAAGTTGGCCCAATTGTACATCCAAGAGATAGTAAGGTTACATGGAGTTCCATCGACGATAATCTCGGATCAAGATCCGCGGTTTACGTCGTGTTTTGGGAAGCCTTTCAAAAGGCGTTTGGTTCAAGCTGTGTTTAAGTACGGCTTACCACCCTCAAACAGATGGAAAATCGAAAAGAACTATCCAAACTTTGGAAGACATGTTGAGGGCATGTGTTTTGAATAGAAAGGGAGTTGGGATAAGTACCTCCACTTATCGAGTTCGCGTATAACAACGGTTATCATGCGTGCATCGGTATGGCACGTACGAGGCCTTGTATGGAAGGAAGTGCCAGTCGTCTTTATGTTGGCATGATCTCAGAGAACAAAGCGTTTTGGGACCGGATTTAGTGAGGGAAACCATGGAGCAAATAAGAATGATCAAGGATAGAATCTTGACTCAAAGCCGACAAAAGAACTATGCGGATAAGCGGCGAAAGCCGTTGGAATTCCAAGAAGGCGAGCATGTTTTCTTAAGGATTACCCCCACTACAGGAATAGGTAGAGCCATGAGAGTCAAGAAGTTGAGTCCCTATCCTCGGACCTTTGAAATCCTTCAGAGAGTCGGGACAGTTGCCTACAAAATAGCCCTACCTCCAAATCTATCAAATCTTCATGACGTCTTTCATGTCTCCAAGCTGAGAAATATCAATCCGACCCTAGCCATGTGTTAGAGCCAGAGCATGTACAGTTAAGGAAGGACCTAACTTTCATCTCCACTAACGAGGATCGTGGTCCGTGGTGTCAAGCAGTTGAGGAATAGTCTTCCTTTGGTGAAAGTCGCGTGGGGATGAGACAAGACAGAGGAGTACACATGGGAGTTGGAATAGATGCGGATGAAGTATCATGAGCTTTTCTAAGGTAACGAATTTCGAGGACAAAATTCTTTTTAAGGAGGGGAATAATGTAACGCCCGATTTATGTCGTTTGAGTACAAATGACCAAAATGGCCCTTAGGTCATTTTTACCCGAATTAAAGGGCATTCAGGTAGTCCCGAATGGGTCAACTCAATGTTTGAAGGGGTTATAACTTTATGTTTGATATCCGAGGGGAAAATCTCGTTTTCTAAACTTTCGGCTCAAAATGACCAAAATACCCCTGCTGTGTCTACACGGTAAAAGGTGCCGTTTGAGCCCGGAACTTTTCAGGAAGTTTGGAATGATGTTTATGAGTGATATTTGATGTTTAGCAGCGGAAGGTCCCGGCAGTTTAGTATAAAATTACCATTTTGCCCCTAGAGTGTCAGTGAGCCTAATGACGCAATTAAGCAAACCTAAGCAATATTAGGCTCTAATCGAAGATTAATTTATTTCGATAATTAATCTAGAGTCAAAATAATTTATTAAGGTTAATTAGAACCTAAGATTGCTTAGATAAACTCTAATTACATTCTTTAATTCAAGATTCCTAGTCATAGAATCTTGAATAGCATTTTCTCTCTCCAATTCCTTAAATTAAGGAATTGTGCCATACCTTATTTGACCAAAAGAATTATTTTAAATTACTAATCTAGTAAGATTGCCCTCCTAATCAAGTCTTGACACTCCTAATTACCCAATTACCTCACCTAAACACTTTCTTACAACTTCTAACCAAAACCTTAATCAAAGAAACACTTAAACACATCACAAAACCACAATTACATGAACAAATTTCTCTCCCCTTGGCTGCACAAGACTAGCCTAATCCTCACCCAAATGAAGTGTCACATGTTGAATTTTATCTCACTCAAAGAGCCATGTCTACTTTGCCCATACTTCACCATGCTTGAACCCATACTCAAAGTCATACCTTGTAAGAGATATTTTGTTCTCTTTTTCCCTCCCTAAGGCCGTCGGCCATCTTCCCCCAATCAGCCTCCATGTTGTAAATTTTCTATAAATACCAAGCCTTGAAGAACCTTGATACAGTTTAGATCATTTGCTAAGTTTAGTTGTCTTACATTTCCTTGCTTTTTCTCTCAAACTTCTTTTCATCTTCATTTTCTTCTACCTCTCAAAGAACCTTGCCACCACCAGAAACCACCACAAACAACCATAAACCACCACTACCTCACCTTAAACCATCTTCTAAACACTCAAACTCTCCATTCCCAAGCTTGGAAACTCAAGGAAAAATCATCTCCTTTGAGTTTCCCCTTTGGCCAAAACACATAGCCACTTCCAAGAGGAGATTTTGTCTTATCAACTCTTCAAGAACTCAAGCTTTCTTTAACCTCTTCAAGACTTTCTTAGGTAGGGGTTTGTTTTCAAGTTTTATTTGTTTTCCTAAAGAAAGTTCTAGTTTTCTCTTGGTTCAAACTCTTTCCTTTCCTTCTTTTTCATTTCGGCCAAGAGGCCATTTTATGGAAATAACATGAGCTTGATGATGAGGTTTCAAGATAATGACTTGTTGTTGTCATGTGAGAAACCTCTAAAGCTTGAAATAACTTGGTCTTGGACCATACATGCTTGTGTTTCTTTCTTTTCTTTAGTTTCATTTCGGTTCCTTTTCCTTTCTTTCTTAAATGATTCGGTTTCCTTTTCCTTTTCCTTTGAAAGATTTCGATTTCCTTTACCTTGGTTTGAACAAAGTTTGCTAAAAATGTAAAGTAGATCACAAAAGTTTTGTTAAAGAAAATTAATCACATGATTTCAAAGAGCTCTAAGCTTACCCTTGCCAACCTTAAAGTTGGTCGGCCGTTCTAAGAGTCTTACTCTAGATTGAAGCCCATGAGCAATAAAATAAAGAATATGACTTAGTTCTTGTGATTTGTTTAGACAAAGTGTTGAACTTTGTGTTTATTTTCTTAAGCTTGATGATGAAGTTCAAACCTTAAGACTTCTTTGAAGTCTAGGTGCTAAGAACTCTAAAGCTTGCCTTATGATACATAATGGGTTGAGGTTTTGTTCCTTTAAAGTCTTGCAAGAGCTCTAGCTAAGATCTAAAATAAAGTTGCATTCATGTTTACTTTAATGCTTTGCATAGCATGTTTATTTTCAAGTCATCACTAAACAACTTAAAGATTAAAACAAGAATGTGCATCCTCACTTAATAAATCTCAAAGCCTACCTATTTCAACTTTAAAGTTGATTGTTGATTTGGGTAAATACCCAAGGGGCCTAGAGCACTAAAATAAAGAATTGAACCTTGCATCTCATGTTTACTTTCTTGTCTAGCATGTTTAAATTCTATGCCATCACTTAAACTCCAAAGATAATAAAAAGGTGCATCTCATGTTTACTTTATGTCTTCACTTTATTTTCTAATGAAGAATAAAAATGGGGTGCATAGCATGTTTAAGTTTATGTCATCACTTTAATGAATCTAGAGCTCAAAGACTTGCCCAAGTATCCTATGTAAGGTTTTTAAGAAAATATTGGCATTCTTAAAGAAGCCATTTTGGCCTTGTGGTGATGATGATGGACTTAGTATGAGTTCCTCTAGTCACAAGTGTCCATAGTTTATGATTTGTAATTTTTCCAAGCTTAGGAGCACCTAAGCAACATTATGCATAAAATTATATACTATAAATCTATTTTATGAACAAGTTAATTTAGCTACTTACCTCATGTGTAATTGTATGATTTTAATGTAAGGATTTGAGTTCTAAAAGAGTTTTGAATCCCTAGAATTATTCCAAGAGAAAACTAGCAACTTGTATGCATTTTAATTCATGAGATTATGTGATTTTATGGGCTTATGATTTTGGTTCTGCCCTTCATGATTGGCTACTATATGAATGTTGTTCTAAGGTGTTAAAATGTGTAAAATTATGTTTGAGTGAAGCAAGGATCGATTTAGAAAAGTTAGAAAAGAATAAGTAACTTAAAAGGATCAAGAATGAGAATTCTAGAACACTTTAGTGCACAAATGTGTAAATCTGTTCCAGCATGATTAATTCAAGTATAAATGGTTCATAATCAGTAGGATATGCATAAAAACCTTTCATAAATGATTAGGTATTAATTACAAAGCTTAAGGTGAGATAAGGACTTAAAATGGGAATTCTAGCACACTTAGACATGGCAAAATGTAATTCTGTCCAGCATAGTTAAATTGAGGAAAAGTGATTTATAACTTAGTGAACATGCCTAGAATCCCCCATATTTGTTTTAGGAATTGCTTATGGAGCCTTAGGCGAAGACGGATCTTAAAAAGGGTCACGAAAGAGATTCTAGAGCCCGTAAGCATATGATATTTTCTACCCTCACATGTACAATGCTGTTTGGAATTTTAGTAAGTTCAAATCTTAGAGAAAAGTTCAAGTAATAACCTCTTGAGGGTAATAAAGATACAATACAGATATTAGAATAATTAGAGTACAAGTTTAAGACCCGTAAGGGTCAAAGCATAAGATACTATGAGATAGGAGGCCGAGTGAGCATATTTATGATGATGAACCTCAAGCATATTTATGATGATGTGATTATGATTAATGCCTTGAGCATGAAACTTTATATGTATGAATGGCATGTTGATGTGATGAAGTGTTATGCCTTAATTTGAAATGCATGAGGTTCGAAATATGAATGAGATTGAGGAATATGCTCATGTGAACTAGAAAGTTATTATTTGAGAAAGTTCTATGAGAATGATGCATGTGATTGGGATTATGTGGCATGACTCAAATTTGAGGAAATTTGGAGTGTGAGTTATGAAAATTTCCGTAAATTGAGAGACTTGAGAAAGTTTTTGAGAAATATGATGTTTAAGGTGACACACCGACATACTTCTCCTACTCGGGGAGAAGGTAAAACCGTGAGGGCATAGACATTCAGCCTGCCAAAGCGGACAAAGTCGCTGGTCTTAACCGTCGATGCGTTTCGAAGAAGGAAAAAGTCCCATGATGGGTGATCCTTAGGCCCCCTACCCGTACTCAGAGTCGGGATTATGATGATTATGATTATGTTTATGATTCGCTTATCAAGAGGATAAGTAAGAACTAGTGACGACTAGTTAAGGTATGAGCTCATAGCCTAGTTTAAGGGGTGCGGTTACTATTATGTTTGGTGTCACAAGTATGAGCAAAGGAAAGATGTTCAAGAAAAGTTATATGCCACTTATATGTTGTTTGATCATTGTTTGTTTTGCCTAAAGTACTACCATGCATTCATGAATTATTATGCTGCATACATGCATTAAGACTCATTATAAAAGACATGGACCTTGGATAAATATCTTTGCAAAAACCTCATAATGAACCAATGCATGCTTAACCTTTTTATAATAAACCCAAGGTTCCTGGGACGTAAACGATGACACTAGGATAGAGGATTTCCCTCCTGAGATTCTTTAGCAAGATTCTCATTCCTCTCTCTCTTTTCTTTCTGTTACGTCTTCAGACATCGATGGCATCGTTCGTGATATTCGTTGACGCGCCCGTGTGGAAGTGCACTACGACCAGGATCAAGTCCTACCACTTCGAGGGTCGTTGTGTTATACGTATTTTTGCATACATGGGACGCCCATTTGCCTTTCCAGTCTCCAGCTTCCAATTTACTCCGACCTCTCCCTTTGGCGATGACATGATTTTTGAGAGGACGCGACCAGTGACGGGCAGAACCGCCATCCCCAACCATCATCCTCGCTGCGGGACTATCCGAGTACGTGCCCCTCATACATCGTTGTGGGAGGGACTTGTCAGAGGACTCATCGGCCGATCCGTATTCGGAGGATTCCGCCCTTTCAGTGCCCTTGGCTCCTGGGGTAGCGAGGACGCGGTCTCTAGCCGAGGCCTATGAGGCTGGTACGTCAGCAGAGAGGCGCCCTCGCCGAGGTGGCCACGTCGCTCCACGATTCGCATGCCCACGCCCCCTCTTCGATGGGCTACATCTAGGAGCTTCGCAGTTCGTAGGCTATATCTCAGGTCCGAGGATTAGCGTCGTCCATAGGCTCTTAGAGGGAGGGTCGTTTTGTGGGGAGTATCTTTTGGGGTTGTTTCATGTATTCGTTGTTATGCTTCTTATTTACATTGTTGTCCTGCAAGCTCTCCCACTAGTATGGGTAAGACTTTATGTTTCTTTTATATTCCAGTGGTATTACTAAACTATGTTGACTAATATTATGACGATTGTTCTTATGATTGAATTGCCCTTATTTGTGTTTATGTCAATTTAGTTTATTCTTCCGCTTCACGTTACATTTATGTTATACGCAAAGGCTCGCACTTTGTTTTACATGGATCTATTCAAAAAAAAAATTACCTGTATTTTCCGCTAAGTATTTTGTAAATGAATTTAAAGAGAAGTAATAACTAATATTTAATCTTGATACGTCCTAGGCGTATTGGGGTTAAATATTATGGTGTTACAACATTCATGTTCTACTATCCTGCATACATGCATTAAGACTCATGTTAAAAGACACGGACCTTGGATAATTAACTTTGTGAAAACCTCATAATGAACCTATGCATATTTAACCCTTTTCATAATAAACCCAAGGTTCTTGGGACGTAAATGATAACACTAGGATAGAGGATTTCCCTATGAGATTCTTTAGCAAGATTCTCACCCTCTCTCTCTTTCCGTTATGTCTTTAGACACCGATGGCGTCGTCGTGATCTTCATTAACCTGCTCACTTGGGAGGTGCACTATGACCCGAGCATCAGTCCTACCACTTCCAAGGTCATTGTGAGGTGCGTGTTTTTGTGTACGTGGGACGCCGTTTTCTTTCCTCGTCTCCAGCTATTGCTTCAATCCGACTTCACCTTTTGACGATGATTTGATCTTCGAGCGGACGCGACCCGAGACAAGCAGGCCGTGCCCATCCTTCTTCATCGGCGGTACACGAATATCCCAGGACGTTCCCCTTTATCGGAGGCTGATCCTTGGAGGGCTCTTCCCTTCATTCCTATGGATCTCTGGAGGAGCGAGGACACTGTCACCCAGCTGAGGCATCGAGGCATGTTCGACAACCAAGAGACGACCCCGTTGTGGAGGCCACACCGTTCCTCGATTCCCATGCCTAGATCTGCTTCGTTGGACTACATCAGAGGAGCTCCGTCAATTGTGGGCTACATCTCCCATCCGAGGGTAGCGCCATCAGTAGGTGTCGAGGGTGAGGGTAGTGATAGTTGGGAGTACTAGCTTTTGGAGATTTACCATGTACTTGCTTTTATTTTCCTTTCCGTCTATGTATTTCCAGTTCTATATCCTCAAGCTCTCCCACGTATATGGGTAAGACTTTATGCATTTCTTTTATATTCTAACAGTTATGTACTAAACTATTATGATTAATGATATGATGAATGTTTTCATGATTGAGGTGTTCTTTATTGATTTTGTCCTGCATAATTTATTTACTCTTCCACTTTACATTTCGATTATGTCATACGCGAAGGCTCGCACTTTGTTTTACGTAATCTATTTCAAAAAAATTTTACCCGTATTTCCCGCTAAGTAATTTTACAAATAAGTTTAAAAGAAAGTAATAACTAATAATTAATCTTAATACGTCCTACGTGTTGGGTTAAATATTAGGGTGTTACATAAATAACTACCCAATTAAGTACCAAAAAAATTAGCCAACTATTTTACAAAAAATCTGCTAGTAACTCCCTCATTAATGTTATGGATGGAATTTTTTTTTTTTTCCGTCAGTAAGTGTTATTGAGGACAATATTACCGTGATATTCTTTTCCCTAATAAATTTGCTAGTAATAGTTATTTCCGCAGGTAATTCTAAAAAATCTGCTGGTAATAAGTGTATTTTTAGTAGTGAAAGCAACACCATGTAGAGATAGGAAAGACAATGAAACTTTTATTTTTATTTTTTATTCCATTTTTTGAAGGATTGAGTCACGTGGATTTTTAAACTTGTATTCTAATCTCAGCCATATGCTTTAAGCCAAAGTTGAAAATGTGTTTTTTATTTCTCACATAGAAATTAATTGTCACTTGATATATTGTATTTCCTGGATACTTGGAAAGCATGCGACAACAATCTGTATATGGAGCGCAAGGTAAAACAATAATTAAATAACATTCTATTTAAATTATGTTGTAGTATAACTAAATAAAAAACAATTATTTAAATATCTAATTATTTAAATAACATTCTATTCAAAAGAAATAGAATTATTTAATTATACTACAACATAATTATTTAAAACAATAACTAAATAACATTCTATTTAAATTATGTTGTAGTATAGCTAAATAGAATTTTCAGTGCTTTGGAGCGTAAGATAAAATATCATCGAATTTAATAGGGCACTAGTATCTTAATGGTATCAAAAGAAATCCCTATTATTTATTACATATTATTTTATATTAATTATATTTTTAAATTCTAAATTAATTGCACATATTCATTTCAAAATTTTCTTTTAAATTATATTTTCAATTTTTATGTTTACTTTGAATTTGAAAAATATCGGTATATGTAATGGACTAATGGACCAAATCGTTGCTAGTTTTCATTTAATTTTAGTAGCATGGACACGATATAACATAGAAGCTATCGCAGCTGCATCCATGTGATCTTTGATGACATCCAACTAACGTAATCTAAATTTGGAAGGAAAAAAAAAAAACCAAAGAAAGCGAAAACCAAAGAGTACTTTTAGATAAATACTTTATTTAAACTTTGATGTAAAAATAAGTTTTTAAAACGTTAAGTATAAATAAATTATTTTATATTTAAAAATTTTAATAATAGAAGTGTTTATTTTCAATATTTTGAAAAAAATACTTTTTAAAAGTTAGATATTTTACCTTCCTCCAAAGCACTGAAAATTACATTTTAATTTGCAAAACAATAAATTTTATAATTAAACAAGACAAAAAAAAAAAGACTTTTGATTTCTATCTTTTGTTTTAAAAAGTCAGAGTATTATCCAAGCCGGGGCTAAATCGAACTTCCTTATTTACTTGCTTAATTTTTACAGGCAAGAAATAATAAGCCCGTTCATTTAAAAAGAAAAAGAAATAATAAGCGCGTTAGTATGTACGACCAGAACTTTTCATATTAATTCGCATAAAAGATTCATTCGATTCTCCATAAATTCAATAAAAATAAATAAATCTAATGATATATATTATCTTTACATCATTTATGTACTATTTTTGAAGCATAAGTTTGATAGATTTCACTTACTCCACAATCACCTAACACACACCCTTTTAATTTAGCAAGAGTCTCATCATGCACTTACTTCACTCAATGGTAGACTCTGTATCGCTAGAGGACCTCGTTTGATGTTCTTTTTTTTGTCCACTCCCTATTAAGTAATGCTTAACTAAATTCTTACGGGGGAAAAAAAAAAAACAAAGGTAGAGAGCATTCGAGCACTTTGATATTTTTCTTGTTTTGTAGCTTTCAATCCTTAGCTACATAGTCCTCTTAATTAGGAGAACCAGTTTGGTCTTTTTCTCACTGGCTGTGTGTGCTCAACTAATCAATTGTTGATTCGTAGACTCTGAACTACTTACTTAACCCTCATCTTCTTGACGTGATTGACATATTTGGTTCACTACACGTTATGACACTTGTATTGCGATGTTCACCAATTGAAGTTCATTTAGTAATTAATAATAATCATTAAATGTATCGTTTTCATTTTTTTTAACGAAAAACTATTTGAATATTCATGGTATGGCAATGGCATGGAGGGGAAAAAATCTGAAAAAACCTATTTAAAAACAAAATTATTTTTTACACTTAAGAACTAGTGAGAGTGTTTATATGGTGTGTTTACAAAAAGAGCGCGTTCAAATAACATACTTCTATTGTTGCGATAATGGCATGGATGGGAAACTGGCTTGGAGGCAATGACAGACAATATATAATGGGGAATTCTTCCAGAGGTTGAAAAATACATTCTATACTAAGATTAACCCCATGCGTTGCACAAATTTATTTATATTTTTAAAATTATTCTGATGAGAATACTTATAAAAAAAATATGAAAATAAAAATTATATGTGAACATTGATAAAATATTTTGAAAATTATTCCACTTATAGAATAAAATTTTTTTATCAGGGAGTTTAATGACCACTTGATTGTAAATCACAGTATTAGTCTAGTCTATGTATTATTATTCTATGCAATTCTAAGAACTCTCAACCCTTTGGTTAAAGTTATTTCAACAATACAATATATAATTGTCTATAGCAAAATATATGTATTGACAAATATGATTCTCATAATTTAATGATAGTCTTGACTTATGTTTATTATTATTATATAACATACTATTATCGAAAATTATTTTCTTCTTCTTCTTTTGAAAAACCCACTTTGAGTTCTTTATTACCAAAATTATTTGTTGAATAAGAACTATTGTACAAATATTACTTCACATAATTGTTTTTCTTTTAATTATATACTTTCCTCAGTGCCTAAAAAGTAACTTTTTGTTCCACTTGCACATTTCTAATATGAAATTTATGAGCTTAAGGAGCATAATAATTTATATTTCTTCCCTTTAGTAAGGGATGAGCCAAACTACTCATAGAATGCTAACTTTTTAATCAACAGTGATTCATGTAATTATTTTTATTGTTTTATTTATTATATATTACCCTAGGCATAAAAAAATATTCACATTTCATTTTATATTTTTAATGCGAAATTTATGCTATTAAAGAAGAGTAAAATTGACAATTTTTTTGTTCAGGCAATGACCTAGAAATTCAACCAAATTTATTAAAGTACTATAAATCGTAGTACACACTACAACAAAAATACTCTTCGGCAACATTGAAAAAATATGGCCTTTAATAGCAACAAGTGTGGTCATTGATAATAGGCCACACTTTTCATCTTTAGGCCATGTGTTTGTGGTGTGACTTAATTAGGCGTTGCCATTGCTCTTTGGCCATGGTATAGTCATTGTGTGGCTTTTGATGCAAAAAAGCGTGGTCTTTGATTCAACAAAAACCACACTTTTACCTATACCTAAGGCCACGTTTTTCTAAAGTTGTCTATGATGTTCACTTATGACCACTTCCAAGCATGGCCTATTGTGCAACACCCTAATATTTAACCCAACACGCCTAGGACACATTCAAGTTAATTATTAGTTATTACTCTTTTGTTTCATTATTAGCTTTAAGATTTATAAAATACTTAGCAAAATATAGGTAAAAATTTTTTTTGAACTTTAAAATCAAAACGTGAGTCACGCATACAAGAAATTAATTCATCTGTTCTGCATATAAGAAGAGAAGAAATAAAACATATCATAGGCATGCATGAATTACAGGTGAAACACAAAATCATGAGTAGAAACATATCATCATAGATTTATATAGGTATCAGTAACATCAAGCGTTCCTCTTTTGCACACCAAAATATACTTATATTATATAGCAGCATCTTACCTACCAACAAAGGTTGGGTTAAGTATAGTCATCCATAGAAGCTATGAAAAGAAAGACTAAATAACAGCTAGCTAAGACCCCTCCCCCCCCCCCCCCGCCCTCCTACTCGGTGCACCTAGGTAGATAACCTTTAAATCAAAAAGGTAAAAGAAGGCTATCCTAATCCATGAAATATGCACAGGCACTCCAAGGTCCACTACCAACTCCTATTACTGTTGCTCAGGAGGGAGGAAGGCAAGATGGTGGGCGGGTTGAGCATGGGCACCTCAGCAAGGTCGGATGGCTCCTCCAGGACATGACTGCTCTCATTAGCGCATGACGGTGGCCTCTTTCGCTACCATCTCCAGCACCATAGGAACGGTAGGCAGAACCTCTGAAGAAAGCTGAGTGGGTGAATGCTCGGAGGGTTCGACCATGGCTCGGCGGGGCGAAGTGATGACTGAGGCACGTAGACAGGCACATCACGACAGCTAACGTAACATGGGGTGTACAACAAATCTGCTCCCACGGACGAGCATGCTTAAAAATAAGGTCATCAGTAAATGGGTGGCGGTAGAAATCTGTAGTTGGTAATCGGGTGTGTGAAAAGGCGCTCCATGAAGATGAAAAGGTGGACAGCACATCGACCCATGAAGTGATAAGTCTCATGAGCGGCATCGAAGTACATCTCCCAGGTGGGAGCATCAACGTAAATCACGAAGGTCGTTATCTACCTCTGAAGATGAGATGGAAAGAAAGAAGAAGGGATGAGAAACTTATACAAAAATCTCAGGGTTTTCACCTCCTAATATGTGTCATTATCTATGTCCTTAGGAACCTCGAGTTTCATTATGAAATTAGTGGGCATATATACTTAGAGTTCATTTAATAAGTTCTAAACACCGTTATCCAAGGCCCGTACATTTTAGCATGAATCTTAATGCATGAATGCAACGTACAAAGTCATGAATGCATGTTGTTGCCATAAGCAAGATATGATGGAATCATATTAAATGGGCATGACATAGAGAATGTAAAATTCTTCTAACATGATCTTTCATTATTATTCTTTTAGGTGACTTAAAATTCTTATTCTTTTTTCCTTGGGGGCTACCCTAATACTCTCCCCTTTTGATAGTTCTAGGTTATGAGCTCATACCTAAGCTAGTCATCACTAGTCTACACTTATTCTCTTGATAATCTAAATTCTTGACTCCCAGAGTGCGGGTTAGGGGCATAGGTTCTTCTTTCATAGCCATTAATTCCTAGTCTAAAGGATCACCTTTCCTGGATCACCTCTCCTAATCATTAATTCCTGGAGTCTAGAGGATCATTTTCGTATGTCTTATACCACCTATTATCTCAATATATTATTTGCAGATGCAAATGTGAGCATGTAATCATAACTTATCATTTAACATATCATGCTCATAATTCTCATAGATCATGCATCCTAATCATTCATTCATAATGCCACAAAATCATCATGTCATTGGTCACATAAACATGCATCACATCTTGTTGTATATATCCATAAGCATAATATCAATTGTTATCTTATAGTAGTAAACATGCTCCTACCTAGTATGCTGAAATTCAAGGACTTGACTCAACTAATGCATATGCTATGCTTAATAGGATATATATATATATAGAGAGAGCTTTCTAAGGATCATCATTTACATAACTCAAAATTTAAGCATATAGGGTCACCAATCCACTTTATCTTGCTTAGAACATTCTTATTTGTTCAATTGGGGTCCTGGTAATCGATTACATGTGCTGGTAACATGTAATCGATTACCATAATCAAAAACTTGTTCCGGGTAAAAAGCATCCTAGTAATCGATTACCAGAACTAAAATCTTACAAAGAATCATCCTGATAATCCATTACATAGACTTGGTAATTTACCAGAGTCCCTAAATTTTGAAAAACTAAAGTTTTAACATAATACAAGTTGCTCTTTCATTCCAAGACCATCTCAAAGCATCTTTTTAACATTCCTCTTGAAATCATACTCACATTCCCTCAAAACAAACAAGTTCTTCACTAAAGTTTTGTATGTCATAGAAGCGAGATTCAAACCTTAAAAGAGAATAAAACTAACATTATATTATGGCCAAAAATACACTTAATAGCCATGATCAAGATTTCTATTTTAAGATACAAGGGCAAGTTTTTGAGCTCTAGGGAATTAGGTGATGACAAGAATCTTAAACATGCTATGCAATCTCATTTTTAGTCATTTGTTATTATAAGGTGATGGCTTGGAAATATAAATATGATGTGCAAAGTTTGAAATATAAATATGGGAATGCAAGATTATTTTTAAGTTTTTAAAGCTTAGGTGATAACTTGAAATATAAACATGAAATGCAAGACTTGAAATTTAAACATGGAAATGCAAGTCCATTTCTTTAGTCTTCAAGATTTAAGGTGAGGACTTGAAAATAAACATGATATGCAAGACATTGAAACATAAACATGAGATGCAAGAGCTTGAAATATAAACATGATGCAAGTCCATTTTCATATCTTGCTAGAGCTCATTTCAAGACTTTAAAGAATCAAACTCTCAACCCCAATCAATCTTAACAAAATGGAAATGAGCTTTTAACACCATGGTTCCAAGAACCTCGTCTCTTGGACTCACCATCAAGCTCAAAGAAAAACCAACAGAGACAACCAACAACAATCCATTTTTCATACTCTTGTGAGACCAAAGAAAAATAAATCAAGCCTTGAGCTTTAGAGGTCAAACACATGATGGTTTCATAACTAACATCAAGATCTTTCCTCATCAAGCCATGGTCTCAAACATCAAAGAAAGACAAAAATATTTCAAAGGAACTAAAAAGTATTCTACAGCCATCATTTTTTAAAACCAAAAAAAATAAATCAATCCTTGGGCTCTAGAGGTCAAGCACATGATGGTTTCACAACCAACATCAAGATCTCTCATCATCAAGCCATGGTTTTTGACAAACAACCAATCAAAAAATTGAAAATAAGAGAGAAGAAAAAGAAGAGGAATTTGTCCATCAAACCAACATGAAATCCGAAAAAAGGAAGCACAAGGAAAAAGAGGAAGAACTCAAGATAAAAAGAAATTCCTACCAAGGTTGTTTTCTTTAGTTTAAAATGAGGAAGCTTGATCTTGGAATGGAAAGCTTATGTGTTTGAGAGTTGGTCTAAGGTGGAGGTATGGTGGTTTGAGGTTGAGAGGAGGTTGAGAATGAAGGTGGAAGAGGAAGAAGATGAGGGCTTGAGTTGAAAGAAGAAGAGAGGATTTTTGGCAACTTGATGAGCAATATTACAACAAAAAGTAAATGGTAAATATGAGAGTTCCTTTGAGTGTATTGGTGTTTTATCGAAATTAAAATATGATAGGGAAAATGGGGAAGGAGGCCAGTCTCTTGGCCACTTTTGGGGGAAAGATTTTCATTTTCATGTGTATTAGGACTTGGTTTAGAGATTGATTTGATTAGGGAATGGGTTAGGAATTGATAATTGGGTGTTTAGGTTAGCAACCAAGTGTTTAAGGTCTTTTAAGACATGATTAAGGAGTGGTCTTGCACACTTAGTTTGAATTAACCTCAATTAGTTTAAAATTCAAACTCCAACACATTTCCTAAAATTAGGGGAATGGAGAGAAATTACTATTTGGTCATGACATGACATAATGTCTTTGATTTAAGAAGGGAATTTGAACTTCCTTAAACAAACTTAGGCCTTAATTAACCTCACATAAATAATTTGACTCAAGATTACTAGATAGAATTAATTTATCTTTAATTAGAGCCTAATATTGTCTATATTTCCTTAATCGTTTAATTAAGATCATTTAGCACCAGTTAGGGCAACACGTAAATTCACACAAGCACTCCCTAGGACCACCTGGACTTTCCAGATATCATGCAACACTTACAATTAACATTTCAAACTCTTGGGTGATGGTCGGGTTTAGCCGTCACTTAATCCCACTCTAAATTACCTTAGGGGTACTTTGGTAATTTTGCGCATGAGAAAAACCAGGAAGTTGAGATTTTCATTCTAACATATTCATAACACATTTAATCCCCTTCAAACATTAAACTAACCCCTTGAGGATAGCCTGGACTGCCGTCCCAATTTTAAGAAATGACCTCAGGGCATTATGATCATTTTTGCATACGAGAAAATTTGGGCATTACATATTGCCTAAACATAAGGCCACACTTTTAAGCGTGGTGTATTCAATGTAACCCAAAGGCCACACTTTTAACTGACATTTTTTAGCATTGTCTTTTATTTGGTAAGCTACACAACGATTTTTTTTTTATTTTCATTATTTAGTAATAAATAATTATTTTATATTTCAAATTTATTATTCAATATTTTATAATAATATATCAATATAAAATAAGCCAACATCATTTAAACAATTAAATGTGTATAATTAAACTCCCAATGTTTTGACTTGGTAATAAGATAATTAATGAAAGAAACAATTTAAACAAGACACCTTAATAATTCATTAATATTGTCTAAAGGGAAGTTGTGATCTAATTATAAGTACTCAAAACATTAACATAGTCTAATTAAAAACAAATTTAGAAAGAACACATCAATAGGTCTCAAAAGGCCATCAATCTTCATCTCCTCTTCACAATGTCATGTTAAAGATCTTCATTATCATCCAATGATGCACTCACATTATCCTACACATAAAAATAAAAATAAAGATATTAGAATGGAAAAAAAATAATTGACAAGAATCATTTTAGAATTAAATGTCAACATAATAGCCTCTATAGTTCTCTAATTAAACTAAAGTCATAATAGCCCATCTATTTTTTATTTTTATAATAAGCTCAAACCCAAGAGCAAACACTAGGGAAGCAACAATAATCTAAAGAATTGGAGGCATAGACAAGATGTAAAACAAAGGATACAACCATGACAAAACATAAAAACAATAAAGAATTGTGTATCTGTATAGCAACATAAAGCCATATAACATCATAAAGACTTGGGTCCAACCAAATTTGAATCTATTGTGGTGAAATTTGTTTGGCTAAGTTAAATGAATAAACAAAGGCAAGAAGCAAATTTACCTGTGATCCAAAAAAGTGTAAATGATTTTCACCAAGGAAAGGAATCTGCCCCTTGGTTATGGGTTCTCCAAATACTATGTAGCAATAAGCTTTGGACTAGGATTGAAGATGAAATTATGATTGATTGAAGATAATGAATAGTACAATATCAACAACACTAACAAACATGGAAACAGAAATACAAAGTTGATAAACTTCTCTACACTACACCTAAAAGGTTAAGAAAGAAAAGTAAACTAAGACAAAAGTAGTAAAATATGTGTGTAGGTGACTTGTCGTGTCTCTTCTATCACCCTTTGACCCTTTTAATATTAATCTTGAAATCATCCTGGCCAGGTAACTCGTAATAACCTTTGTAGTTGTACCTCATATAAACCATTAACACGGCTCCATATGCATAAAAAATTCCGCTTGCCCTTGTGGTAACCGTTCCACTTTAATTACAGTTCGTAACCAACATGACTCCTTGCATTGAATAACTATTCCCGCTTGCTTGTCATGGCTAGTAACTACCATGACATTTCATTAGCCATTGAAACTGCCTTTGTATACTTATTCCCACGGTTGTTATGCAAATAACCTTCTTATCTTTTAATGAACTTATAAGCCCAATTCCTTTTAACCACATTATGTTAATAAGGCCCAATACACAAAATGAGCCCATTTATAAAATCTGGTGGTAACATGGCTGAATGGGTGTAACGGTCATATCACCAACCCTCTTTAATAGCAAATTCATTGAACTAACATCCCATAAATGTGGAGAACCGAAACAAACTTTTCTCTTCTAATCATTTCAATGTTTCTTTTTAGTTTTATCTATCATCTCCTTCTTCACCATCCTTTTCTAAGCTCTTTCTTTGTTCTTGTACTTTCTTTGACTAAACTCAGCTGATTCCTTAACCTTCCAAACTTTCTTGCAACTTTCTTTTCACTCGACAAAATGGTAGACTACTTGCCTTTCAACAAAGACACCCAAACATATCGCCTAAGCCTAATTCTACCAGACCTTGACTATGGGCGAGAACTTATCAACCACTTCTTACTATCCCCTGATAACTAACTTCCTATCACGGAAGAATGGTTTGATATATCCAAGTGCCCGGCCAATTTTCGTGCTTGGCCTCACCTCACCCCTGGATATGAAACTTGGTGTGATTGTGTTTCTGCAACTAAAAGGAGACAATGGACAAGATGGGGTATTTATGACATGGTCAAGCTAAGCACCAAGGAATACTCATGCAACCCCCTATCTTTTTTTCACTGGGCTTTTGGAACCCTAGCATTAACAAGTTCATCTTCCCTTTGGGATGCTTACCCTAACACTGATGGATGTGGCGGCAATTCTTGGATTGCCAGTTCAGGAGAATCCATCTAGGCTACCAATGACCACTTCGGTAATAACCTAGGGGTTAAGTTTAACAAGAAATTGGCACCGTATTCCAACTTTCTCCGAGTCAATTCCCACTCTTCTAGGCCAGGAGCCAAAGATGAACATGAAACCTTTTTGATGTTTTGGCTATGTAAGTATTTCTTCTGCACTACTTCAACCTGTTATTATCTCAAAGTATTCATACATAATAGTTGCCATCATGTCAGAATAAACATCTAACTTTAGGATCCCTCTTCCTATCTACCTTCTATAGGAATATGTCTAACATGGTAGAAAAGTTAAGAAAAGGAAACTCTATAGAGAATGTCCAAGGTCCACTCTGGTTTCTAAATTTATGGGCTAATGTATATTTACCTAAGTTTATCCCAGCTGGCTCTCTCAAAACCCCTTTACCTGATATGCATGGTAACCTTTATGTTTCTGTACTTATTACTATTATGAACACCCATGAGATAGTATCTAGACTTTTTGAAATACCCCCATGGCAAAGTCTAGATTACTTCCCTTACCGTGATGCAAGATGTAGCCCTAGATGGATTAGGATAGATCCCTATGTGGCTTCAGGGCATGATATCATCCTTCTGCAAGATCACCTCCCTTATGTCCTTATACCCCGTGACCTTTGAGTGGTCTAGACCCAATTCTAGAAGATACAAAACCTCAGTCGACCTATATTGTCCCCATTTCTTGGCATGGCAATTAGGTTTTGTCCAAGATATTCCTATACAAGCTACTAGCGTACTTTCATCAATAGAACGCCCTATTTTAAATCTGGAAGATGATATAAAGATGGAAGAAGAACAACAAACCAACTTCCTCGGCTTCCGGTTCATGACATATAATCTGAACCAACAGAAACCCTAACTTTTTAGAGTGGTGGCATATTTTGTTGTCAGTAGCCTTCGAAGATAATATTCAAACGTACATAGATAAGATTTATGATGCTGATTTGGATCCTCCATAGAAACAGAGGAGATGAAGAATAACTCCTACCCCTTCTACAAGCAACCCTGTGCCTGGTAATTCATTGTCTCTCATCTTTTATCTTTCCTTGTTTTGTATTGATATATTTCCTTTTACTAACATTGGCATTCTACACCCATAAAAGCTACTCTTTCACCCAAAAGTAAGAAGAAAACTTCCATAGTAGCCAAATTGCCTAAAAAGGTCACTCGATCTTTAGGGCAAACACCTTCTTCACCCAATAACTTCTACCAAGTCCAAGGTACATGCATACTAATTTATTTTCATTTCAACTTTTGAAGCTCGACAACCAATCTAACCTTTTTCTATCTTAATAGAAAAAGGTTAAAGCTTCCCAGCTCAACTGGCATCAGTTCTCTTGTTGATCAAGCCATTCTCTTAGCCGAGGCGCGATACCGAAGCTATTGTCATAAGCACTAAATTAACCAAGGATGCACATATCACTCCTGCTTATCGATCATCTCCAGAGGATTTGGCCAAATATTTCAATACCCCTGTAGTTGCTCTGCCTAGAGAAAGTTCTCCTAATGAAGCTGTTTGTGAAGTTATTGCTAACATCTTGGATATGGAAGCCATTCTAGATTTTGCCACCCTTAGCACTTTTGAAGAGCATTTATGCCGTATAGCAAATTCCACTTATGGCAATATTTTGGGGTCCACCAAAACTTTGCACAATGAAATGGGTATGCTACTAATAGATATGAACCATCAGTTAAAAGTTGGCAAATAAAGGATCAGTTGTAGCGAGCACAAATTGGCTCGGCTTGCAGACTTGTCTAACCAAAAATAGAAACTGGCATCGGCTTTCACTGAACAAGAAAGCAAGAGGGTTGGAGACCTTGAGAAACACCAGGCTACAAATCAAAGAATAGCCTTCCTAAGGACTAGTATTGCTCAAATGGAGGCTAAGTTGCAAACCTTGCTTCCTTAACAAAAATCTTTATCTCAACAACTCAAGCAAACCCAAACTGAGCAACTTCAATTGTACACCCAGGCTACATCCCTAGATAAAGAGATCAAATATCTTACCCTGCAAAAACAATTCTTGGAAAAGGACTTCAAAGATGGGAAACAGCCACCAAGCTGACCTCCTTTAGCAGGCAATTTGATCTAAGCTTCTTGCTGACAAGGAATTATCTAAAGGTACATTCTATACCTTCTGTGATTTTGTATTTCCTTTATAATTTCCTTTAATAATAAACTCTTTGGTTTTGTAGACATTGCCATTTTTGTTCTTGTCCCAAGACTTGAGCATACTCCATAAGCAACTAAAGCACTAGCCCCAAATCAACTCACATTGCCATGGCTTCCCCTATTCACATGTTTGATCCTAAGGTGGCCGTAGATCCTATAGTGGCTATTGCATCTGAATACACTTCTAATAGCCCTAAAGCTTCTTCATCTCATGCAAAAGTTGATATCCAGGATGCATTGATGGAACTTCGAATACTTATGATTCTTCAGGAACTGAGCATGTAGAAACTACGGCTACAACTACCTAGATTCAAAATCTTTTTCTAATTAATTACCTTATAGTTTAGCCTATTGGTTTCATTGATATTCTTTTGCTAGCTGAACCGGCATGTGGTCAGCCTTTTACATTTCATAGATTATAACATACTTTTAATTTCCCAAATAGAAGGGTAATATTTCTTTAAAATTTCCTTTTGATACTCACGGCTAACTCTTTCCCTTCTAATGTAACCAAATGGTAAGCTCCACCATAAATACCTTAGCTAACTATAAAAGGTCCCTCCCAATTAGGTGACCATTTTCCAAGACTAGCATTTTTAACTCCTAATGGCACTACAACTTTCCAAACCAAATCACCTTCAGAAAAAGTTTTCTTTTTCACCTTCTTATTGTAAGCCGTAGCAACTTTAATTTTACTAGCACGGATGTTTTCCAATGCCATCAACCTATCTTCGCTCAAACTATCTAACTCTTGAAACATGGCTTGGTTATACTCATCCGAACTCAAATGATGTTGTCTTGCCTCTCTAAGAGGTTTAACATTAATCTCTAGAGGCAAAACTGTATCTTGTCAAAAAGTCAACCTATATGGTGTTAGACCAGCTGTACTCGTAGAATTCCTACAAGCCCATAATGTTTCAGACAAGGTCTTATGCCATTTACGTGGATGACTTTCAACAAACTTTTTAATTATATCAATAAGTACCTTATTAGTGGCCTCAGCTTGCCCATTTGCCTGAGCATAATAAGGAGAAGAATGAATTAACTTAATCCCATATTAGGCAGCAAAAGCTTTCACTTTATCTCCTATGAACATGGTACCTTAGTCAGTCGTAATAGTTTCTAGAATACTAAACCGATGTATAATCTAATTCTATATGAACGTAATAACCTCGACTTGTGTAACCTTAACCATCGACTGACCTTCAGCCCATTTAGTGAAATAATCTGTTACTACAATTATAAAAGAATGCTATTTAGATGACGGAGGATATATTTTACCAATCAAATCCATAGCCTAACCCAGAAAGGCCACAGTTTCACAATGGCATGTAATTCCCCAGCTGGCACATGCTAAAGGGGGTCATGCTTTTGGTATTCTTCGCAACCTTTAGCATAGTCAAAATAGTCAGCGTAATTGGCCAATAATAACCATAACGATAAATCAGCCACTCCATTTTACCACTAGATTTGTGTGCTCCATCTACCCCTTCATGCACTTCTCCTATGATTCTCATGGCTTCATCCAAACCTACACATCTTAAGAGCACTACTTCTTATGTTCTTTTAAACAATTCATTATCAACCAAAACAAAATTCAATGCCCATTGTTTCACTTTGTACTCCTGTCTTAGCCGAAGGATCTAATAGATGTTTTATAATTTCTTCTGACCAATCTGATACCCTCGTCTGCATACCAACAGTACCAATCATCACCCTTCCACAAATTAATTTATATCCTGAGGTGTGCTGAGCCAGTTGGTTTGCTAGCTTATTTTCTCCTCTAGGAGTATGAACTATTGTCATTTGCAAATTCAGACAAAAGTTCAAAAACTTCTTCCAAATAAGAGGTTAATTCTGGGCTATTGCACCTATATTAACTAATTATTTGATTAACTACTAATTGTGAATCCCTTCTTATTTGAATTGCTTGCACCTTTATAGCATTTAACAACCTAAGTCTTGCTAATAAAGCCTCATACTCTGCTTGCTTATTAGAATAATGTGTAACATCCTCTCAAGTACAACATCATCCTTAAGTCATGACATTATACTTAAGAGCAGTTACTTAAATTAAAGACCTTTCTTAATTATCTATAGCAAGATCGATCAAATGGGTAGTAACTAATTTGTGGTCCTATTAAATATATATAACAAAGAAACAAAACATTTATTGATTATAAGGTCGAGTACTAAAGGAAGATCTTCTATGAGCTTCAATACATATCTGGTCTCTATTATATTTAGACATATACATATAACTAAATACAATAGATACAAGTCTCTACTACTAAACTCCTGTGATTTCCATTTAATCCTTCCTATAGCAGCCTCATAGTTCTGCATCAACCTGGATACGACATGGAAACACAAACACATAGGGTGAGAATTCTAAAATTCTCAGTAGGGCATTGCCCCCAAATACACAACAATAAATGTCATCGTCATCATTCCAGCCACTTCAATTAATTTATAAAAAAGATGATCTTGCATTACATAATAATGGTTCATTTTTAAAGTTCAAAATCAATCTTTTCAAGTGGGTAACTTTTAGTAATCAATCACTTAGTGTACATATATCATAAGGCTCAAACACATAGTAAGTAATTTTAATCAAGCAATTAAATATGATATGATTATACACATGCTAAATGCAGTGAAATTATCTCAAAGTGACCTAGTTTCACTTATGGCCATAGAACTCAACTCAATGCATTTTTCTCTTTTCATCGACATAAGAAAGACTTAGTTTATACTCTTAGTTTATAGCACATCGTATTTATAGTGGATCACACCATACAAGGGAAATATAATGCTTATAAGGACTGAGCTCATTCCTATACGTGATCATCAAACTTCATTTTTTCCTTTTCCTAATCTCACACAGATCTATTCCTAGTCAATACGTCTACCGACTTATAATATCTCTAGGGAAGTTCCTCTTTTGCCTTCCCTTTTCTCTAGGGAAGTTCCTCCTTTTGTCTTACCCTTTACCCAATATATGTCTTGTTTTTGTTTTGTCCATATGTCAGAACATGCAAAATTGAAACTTATACATTTTCTTTTCTCATGTAATTGCATTATGTAATTTTATTTTCTCAAATGCATGCATAAGGCACATGTAGGCATTCATTCACAATGTAATTCCAATCATGCCTCATAAATCAATCTCTAATTCACTAGAATGCATTCATATACATCATACTTGAACCAAAAATGCCATTACATTACCAATTCAAGACTTGGATTCATTTCCAGCACATGGGCAGATTTTTATACTAAAGTAGCAAAATTTATTTGCACATCAAACAACCAATTCAGAGGCTATAAAAATTATCCCAGACACTTTTATATGCCTACAAGGTCCTGTAAAAATTTTAGAGGAAGAATCATTCTCTAACTATGCTAATGAAATTCTACAAATTTGGTGGTCAGAGACCACTTAATCTTAGCTCAGAAACGGAATTTCATAATTTTTAACCCTAACAAATGATTGAATCAATTCAGAATAAAAATCATGGTTGAACTTCAAGATGTTTCCAACGCCTTATAAAAATATCAAAGGAAGAATGAATCATTTGCTATGGTAACAAAATAAGCAAAATTTATAGCTTCAGACATGGCTGTATAGGTAGAAACCTAACCCTCAGTTTATGATGTTTAGAAAATAGTAAAAACCTTTTTTTAAACCCAAGAAAAATACTGAAAACACTTTGACATGTTAGCTTCATCATATAAAATTTTCAGCTCATTAATCCATCTTCAAATACTTTAGAAAAATCATGAACCATAACTTGTCAGTACAAATCCAAGAATTCCAGGAACATGATTCAAAACTTGTTTTGCCAAAATGGGTTTTCTAACATCATCTAAACACTCCACCAAAATTAATAGATGAATATCCATATATTATCAACTAATACAACCAAAAATATCAAATTAAATCAATGGTTAAAATAGAAAAATGAATTTGAAGCAAAAGAGGTTTAAAATCCTTATTCTTTGGAGCTTTAGAGATATTGGCTTCAAAGGATGCTCGAAGAATGATTCTTCTCACTTCAAACCTTCCAAACAACACCTAATCCTTCCCTTAAATAGTAAAGGATGATCTCTCAAGGTGAAAAAGGGTTATGGATTTAAATTCTAATTGGTTGGTTTTGTAGGTATTGATGAGTGAAGAGGTTTTGTGAAGGGAGTTTGTGATTTTAGCAATTTTAGGCTAGGCTTTTGGAGGTTGAAACCTTGTTCATTGTTGTTTGAGAGGAAGAAAAATGGAGGTTATGTGTGCTGGAAACATGGCCAAGAATGCAAGCTTCAAGGATAAGCTTGGTGGCTTTTTAATATATCCTATTAGATGTATTAATGATGTAGTTAAAGTATACTTCTTTCTAGTAATAAAAGGAGATGAATGGCTAGGATTTAATCTTGTAAATCAAGATTAAATCTTAGCCTTACACTTGGCTAATAAGGATAACTTTATCTTATTGTAAAGATTTGACTATCTTTCAATGTTGAAAATCGCACACCAAAAGTTTACCGAACGGGTAAAACCCTATACCCGTGTAATCAAGCATTGCTTAAAAATTAATTCTAGGTATAAAATCCTCATTTCTAACTATTTCTAACCTTAACCCTCTCTTTCTCAGTCTTGGGCATTTCCTAGTCCAGGATCTTGGGTTTAGGCTGTAACGGCCGCAAGGTCATTATTCATGCGGGAAATTTTTCTTTTTAAACTTGTCCATTAGGTCGTCCTTTTCATTGATACGTCTGTCAAATTTTTTAAATTATGACTAATAATACTCAAATTAAATTTTAAATAATTTTTTAGGTGTTACATTACCACCCATCTTAAAAAGAATTTTGCTTTCAAAATTCATTTGAAAACAATTTCAAAAGACATTTTTCACAAATCAAACAAGCAATTCACACACAGGCAAACAAAGTACAATAATCAAATCCTAAAATGTCCCTACCTCGGATTAGATTATCAGGTGGTAAGGTCTCCTTAACTCTTAGTACTCTTGCATGGTGACTTCCCAACAAGTTTTGTATATCTCTCTTGATACTCCCAAATCTTATGTCCTGTTTCTCCAGGAATACCATACACGTTGCCAACTCTCCAAGGTCTACCTCCATAGTTCTTCCTACATGTTGGGCAATCTTGGCTCATGGTTGATCATTGTTGTTGTTTATCCTTATACAAATTAGGTTGAAATTGCTTCTTTGGCAATGGGGCATCCTCATAATCTTGGTCTTTAGGTGCCAGCCTCTTCTTAGAATCGTCCCTACATATTTGGCAATTGCTAGCTTTCTATTGGATTCCTCTTAAGCCGACACTCGTCACCAAGAGATCAAAATCTTTGATCTCTAAGAAACTCATGACTACTTCAATGTCCGCCAGCCCTTTCATACTTCATGCACTTCCAACCTTCATCAAGATTCTGATAGAGAGTAGAAGATTTGCATAGCTAATCAAACTTTACCATATACTCTGCTACATTCATGGATCCTTACTTGAGTGCCATGAATTCCAGCTCCTTTGCGTTCCAATTTAATCGCTCCATCACCCAATTGGCCATTGCGTCTTGTGCTCTCATATTGGTAGCCATCTCATGGAGAGTGTAACGTCCCATTTTTTCTAATTGAGTGCAAATAACTAAAATGCCCCTAAGGTCATTTTTATCAGAATTCGAGGGAAGCCGACCCAGTCCTCAAATGGGTCAACTCAATGTTTGAAAGGGATTATGAATGTTATGATCGATATCCGAGGTGAAAATCTTGTTTTCCGAAACTTTCGCTCAAAATGACCAAAATACCCTGTAACTTACGCGGGTAAAGGAGCCGTTAAGCCCGAAACTTTTCCAGAAAGTTTGGAATGGTGTTTGTGAGTGGTATTTGATGATTAGTTGGGCCCGGTTCTGAGCAGTTTAGTGCAAAATTACCATTTTGCCCCTAAAACGTGTAAGTGAGCCTAATAACGTAATTAAGCAAATCTAAGCAATATTAGGCTCTAATCGAAGATTAATTTATTTCGATAATTAATCTAGAGTCAACATAATTTATTAAGGTTAATTAGAACCTAAGATTGCTTGGTTAAACTCTAATTACATCTTTTAATTCAAGATTCCTAGTCATGGAATCTTGAATAGTGTTTTCTCTCTCCAATTCCTTAAATTAAGGAATTGTACCCATACCTTCATTTGACTAAGAAAATAGTTTTAAATTGTTAATCTAGCAAGAACACTCCCATAATCAAGTCTTGACAACCTTAATTAACCATTACCTCAACTAAACACTTTCTTACAAACTCCTAATCAAAACCTTAATCAAAGAAACACCTAAACATATCACTAAACCACAATTACATGAACAAATTATCCTCCCCCTTGGTTGCACAAAGTTGGCTGAATTATCCCCTCCATAATTCATCACATGTTGATTTTATTTCACTCCAAATGCCATACCTCAAGTCATGCCTTGGCCATACCTAGCCATGCTTTCAACCATGCCTTTGAATGACAAGTTTTTGAAGATATTTTCTCTTCCTCCTTGGCCTTGAAACTATCAGCCTCCTCCTCCTAAATCAGCCTTCATTGTGTCATTTTTCTATAAATTCCAAGCCTTGAAGAACTTGGTTACACTTTAGAAGCTTTGCCAAGTTTAGTTTTCTTGCATTTTCTCTTTTCTCTCAAAGTTCTCTTCATCTTGCTCTTCTTCTTCCTCCCTCAAAGAAACCTTTCCACCACCATAATCCATCACAAACAACCTTAAACCACCACTCCCTCACCTCAAACCACCTCTCAAACACTTAACATTTCCATTTCCAAGCTTGCTTTCTCAAGGAAAAATCATCCTCCTTGAGCTTTCTCTTTGGCCAAATCCTCTCTCTTCCTCCAGAAGATTTTGTCTTCTTCTTCCAAGAACACAAGCTTCCTCTCATTTCTTTCAAGACTTCCTTAGGTAGGGGTTTTATTTCAAACTTTTCTTTACTTTCCTTAAGAAAAGTTCTAGTTTTCTCTTGGTTTTCAAAGCTTTTCTTTTTCTTTCTTCATTTTGGCCTTAGGGCCTTTGGTTGAGAAAAACTTTAGCTTGATGATGAGGTTTCAAGATAATGGTCTTGTGATGTCATGTGAGAAACCTCTAAAGCTTGAAAAGTTTGGTCTTGGACCATATATGCTCTTGGTTTCTTTCCTTTTCTTTACTCAAAGTTTTCGGTTTCTTTCCTTTCCCTTTAATGGTTTCAATTTTCTTTTCCTTTGTTTGAACAAAGTTTGGTAAAAATGTTAAGTAGATCACTAAAAGTTTTGTTAAGGAAAATTAATCCTATGTTTTCAAAGAGCTCTAAGCTTACCCTTGCCAACCTTAAAGTTGGTCGGCCGTTCTAAGAGTTTACTCTAGATTGAAGCCCATGAGCAATAAAATAAAGAATATGAGTAGTTCTTTTATGTTTGCTTTGATAAAGTGTTGAAGTTTATGTCTTAGTCCATTTTCTTGAGCTTGATGATGAAGTTCAAAACCAAAGACTTCTTTAAGACTTGGTGCTAAGAACTCTAAAGCTCACTTTATGTTGTTAAGATACATATTGGGTTAAGGTTGTGATGTTCCTTTAAAGTCTTGTAAGAGCTCTAGTTAAGATAAAAAGAACTTGCACTCATGTTTAAATTTATGTCTTGCATATCATGTTTATTTTGATGTCATCATTAAACTCTCAAGAATAAATAAATGAACTTGAATTATCATGTTTAAATTTCCAAGCTTGCATTTCATGTTTATAGTTCAAGTCATCACTTAATCTTTAAAGATAATAATGAGGTTGCATCTCATATTTATTTTATGCTCTCACTTTATTTTATAATGAAGAGTAAAACAAGTGCATGGCATTTTAAGTTTATGTCATCACCTAAATATCCTAGAGCTCAAAGACTTGCCCAAGTATCACAAGTAAAGTCTTAGAAAATGGAAGCATTCTATGAATGCCATTTCGGCCTTATGATGATGATGATGACTTGATGTGAGTTCATCTAATCATAAGTGCCAATAGCCTATGTCTTGGAATTTTTCCAAGTAGGTAAACTTAAAAATTTCAAGAGCAAGATTTGATGTTTAAAATCCAACTCATAAACAAATTGTTTTAGCTACTGACCTTACCCACATTTATGTGATTTCAATGAGATTAATTGGTTTCCAAAAGAGTTTTGAGTTCCTAAAATGATTCCAAGAGAAGCTAGCAACTTATATGCTTTTAAATCATGAAATTATGTGATTTATGTAAGCTATATTTTCGGTTCTGCCTTGTGTACTTGGCCACTATATAAATTCTGTTTTATGATGTTAAAATGTGTAAAATTATGTTTGAGTGAAGCAAGGAACGATTTAGGGAAGTTAGGAAAGAACAAGTAACTAGAAAGGAAAATAAAAGAATATCTAGTAAATTAGATGCAGCAATTGGGATTCGGTTCGCATTGGGGTTGTTTCTCAAGATAGGTGTAGGAATTCCTCAAATTGGTTTAGGAGTTGATATGAGACGGGGAAGAAGAACCCCATTATCAAAAACGGATTCAATGACCCTTATCATATGATAATTTTCTGCCCAAAGTGATGTAATGTAGTTTGGTTATGAAAATAGGAGACATAAGTTTAAGACCCGTAAGGGAAAGATAAAATGAGATAGGAGGTGAAAGAAAAATTGAGGGGAAGTACTCATGATAGTGAATGTGTTTACCATGAATATGAATATATGTGTATTTGTGACATGGTTGTGATGATGTGGTTGATTGGGTGTAAAAGAATGAATGTGAAGGTATGTCCTTGATAATGATTCTTGATGATATTTCATGAACAAATGTTTATGATGTGGTATGCTCTTTAGGAAATAAAATAATTAATCAAATTTGAGGATGAAAGTTTGAAAAGAAAGATTTTATATTGACATATTTTCTCCATAAATAGTAAGGAAGTTGGGTAGGTTGAGCCATATCGAAGTAGGTCACTAGTCTTAATGATTTGATGCGAGATAAATATCATAATGTGACTTAAAGAGTAGGGTAGGGGAAAGGATTACAATGGGACAAAGTCCTTGTTGAGCCATAAGGTAGAAGGACTAGTCTTGGGGCTGATGTCATACCAGACGGGATTACTTTTCCTGATTAGGAAATGCGTGTCAAGCATTAACAAAACTATAGCGACAAATTTCTGGATCAAAGAGGAACGGTTAAGGGCATTGATGTCACAAGTTTGAGCATGACAAATTCATCACTTGATATTTTATGGATCCATGCCACTTTATAAGTTGAATGATGATATTCTTAAGTTTGTTCATAGCTTTAAACATTCATGATCTCACACAACATTATAATTATCATAAAAGACATAAGGAAAAACATGTGAATATCATAATGTACAGGTTATATCATAAATACTTGGTCCACTATTAAGGATTTTGATTGATCCTTTGATCTTCTTGTATTTTTATTATTACCATTGGCAAATTTGTCTCATGAAACTCACATGATCCACTCATCACTAACAATTTTGAGGGCGTGTATGTATTTATTAGGGATGAATTCCATTCCATTTTAAGATTACTTCCAAGTCCTTTTTCTTAGATCAACATGAGGGATCCTAGGATTTCTCTGATAAACCAAGATCCTTTCTTCACTTTACTTAGGTAGCCCAAGGTTTTGGGGATCTGTGATGTTTACTATATGAATCATTATCCCTGAATTCCCATGCAGAGATTTCACTTCTCGTTTGGTGTTCTAATTTCATACAAGCCCGTTTTTTACTTCCTTTCTGCTTCTCTCCATATCCATGCCACTCCATTTTTGACCTTAGGCCTTAGACAGCATTTATGCCGTCATAGGACCATTCATGTATCCTTAAGTCCTAATTCTTGGGTTGAGGGATATCTTGCTAGTTTTCTATTGGAATTTTCTGATATTTTTTGTGTTCTGGTACCATTAAGTTCTAGTTCGATTACCGGAGCTCAATTCTTTGGGTTCTTATCCAAGGGTATTGTCACTGGTAATATTAGAGGGTTAGGGTTTTGGAAAAGTTGGAACTGGGTTCGATTACATAGAGGTCGATTACTTAGTTTTAATTGTTTCCAAAAGGCATTTAATTTATTTTTCTAAGGGGTTTCCATGAGTTCTTAAGTTTTGTAAATTACATCTTAATCTTAAGATGGTCTTAAAACCTTCAACGTTATTGGTTCGATTATGAGCTTCTGCTCTTGAGATAACAATTTTGACACTCTACTATTTTATGTCTGATTATAAAACATTTTCAACATTTCCTAATTATCATGTATTTTACAAAATAAACATTGTTGTTCATATCTAAACTCTATATCTTTTTGAATAGAGTTTTTTAAGGATACTTATCAAGTCTTTGTACATGTTTATATTTCAAGATCTTAAAATGCATGCCTATTTTACTCTTCAAGAAATTAAAGTAACATAAAATTAATATGAGTTGCACTTAAATATTACTAAGTGTGATGACTTGAAATAAAAATGATGCAAAGAATTTAAATATATAACAATTCAGATTTACTATTAAATTATATAACATAAAATAAAATGAGATCAAGGTAAATTTAAACATGAATATCTTAATTTTTTTAGTAATCTACAAGTAAGGCATAAACCTAACACATTACAATAAGCAAGTTCTAAGTTCTTAGACCTGAGGCAATCAAGGGAACTAACCTCACTTAAATATATGACAAAGTTCAACACTTTGAAACAAAACACAAAATAAGCAATTCTAAAAATACACATGGTTTCTATTATATAGAATCAACAACCAATTTAATTACAAGCTCAAACCTAATCTTAAAATGTTAATTTCAACAAAATCGTGTATAATATTTTCAATCAAACCATAGAAGTGAAAATCCTTAAATATAAAGGGAAAAACCAAACTAACAAAATAGAAAGAAATCCAAGCATGTATGGTAAGCCAATTGTTTTTTAGGTTTGTCAATACATAACAATAATTATCTTCTCAATCAAGCTCAATGAATAACCTCTTGGAGTAAAAAAGGGAAGGTGATTGAAACCAAGAAAAAAGTAGAACTTTTTCTAAAAACAAACAAAAATCATAAAACAAGCCTACCTAAGAATTCTTGAAGAGATGTAAGAAACTTTGTTTTCTAGATGGAAGGAGAAGGATCCTTTTGGAGTGAGGAAGAAATCACCAATGAATTTGAAGGAAGAGAGAATATGAAGATTTGTACTTACCAAGTAACCAAAGTTTGACAGTTCCTTTTGTATTTATAGCGTTGCATGTTGGCGATTTGGGGGGAATTCTATGACTTTGAAGCAAGGGAGGAAATATCACTTACAAAACATGGTTTAGCCCAAGCATGGTTGGAGGGGAAGTATCCTAACATAACTTTCATCACAATAACATGGGCACCATTGGGGAATATACAATATCATCGCCAAGCAACATTTTTAAATTTGGTTTAAGCATGTTTTAAGTTTTCTATGATTAGTTTTTGATTAAATTTAAAGAAGTTTAGGTATAAGTTATAGTGTAAGATTGTGGAGCCATCCATAATTAGTAATCTAAAATATTCTTAATCATCAAATCACATGGTCATGCAAATCAAGTAAGAGAGAACAAAACTATCAAATTCCATGACTAAATGAATTTAAAGAATACAATAGATTTAAAGCAACCAGGTATAATAACCAATAAATCTTTTGAAACAATTAGATCGAAATTAATCTTCGTTAGAGCCTAATATTCAAGGTGCATAACTATTAGGTCATGTTACACATCTTATCATCATGTAATCACTAATCGGGATTCCTCTTTCAAACATAAATATGGCTCATAAACTCCTTCTAAACTTCCAAAAGCTAAGGCCGGCATCTTTTAGCATGGACACAATTTTTGAAATTTATACGAATTTATGATTCCCCCTCTATACACATATAATCATAATCCCCTTCAAACTGATTCACATTCAACTTGCGTCAACTGCTCCTTTAATTTCAATGACCTAGCATTCCGTATTTTACTTGAATCCATAATTCTGGCGCACCTTACTCATTCTTAAGAAATTTCGTCTGCAACATTCCTTAGAAAAATTGACATACTTCATCCGATGAGAATATCCAACTATGAACACCTCCTCTGTGTCCTTAGGGACTTACCTTAACCACTTACTTTCAAGTCTACCCACATCCACTCTCCTCCTGAGAGTTAAGTTAGTTATACCTAACTACATCATTAGTCTATACTTTTCCTCTCGATTGCTAATTAACTAGAGTAAGGACATGAAGATTTGATTGATTTTATAGAGCTATTGAGGTGAACGCCCACTTTTGAAGGATTTCAAACCGAGGGGACTCAATTTCAAATTCATGGCTCTTATTCCTGGAGTGAGATATCCTCAAGAAAACATGCCATTCATGAATTTGATTTCCGAGTGATAGGCGAGTGTTTTAGAGTTCAATTTATCCTTAAATTTTTATTTGCTCTGTGGTTTCCCTAAATCCCGAAACTTTTTCCCGAGATTGAAAATCGATTTGAATTCCTTCAATACAAGGTCTGTGATACCAGTTTTGAAGAATTTTAAGTTAACTCGACAAGACCACTTAATCCAGTTTCTATGAAAAAATGCCATTAGCATTCTTCCAAGTTTTTTCTTTCTTGTTAATGATGGGAACCGTAATTAAGCACAATTAGAACCAAAGCTTTTGAAAGATTCCCAAATGACGTAATTAATCCTAAGTCAAATTATTCATAATTTTTAATTATTTCCTAATTAAAAACTTAATTTAAGAAGTTTAATTATGAACTAAATGGCAGTCTGAACAATTTCAATTACCCAATACCTCATGCCTCGAATTCTGGGTTCTTTCACAAAACCTTAATTAATATCCCACTCCATTGACTATTGGAATGTTGAACATTCCTCTTTCTGGGCTCAATCTTCACCTTTTAGAGACCTCACCTAAACCCACTACTACTCCTAATCAATCCTCCACCAAAACACCTTTAAACCATTCATCTTTCACCAAGATTTGGTTAAATGCTTTTATGGCTTTTTAAGATACTCTCCTCCCCTTGAACACACATCCCCCTTCAACCTCCTCAATCCATCTCCTTCCTCAAAACCCTTAACTTTCCACTTCAACCACCTCAAAGTTCCTGAAACCCATTTTCCTTTCCTCATCCCCTTTTTTAAACCTCTTGTTCTTCTTGACAATCTCACACTCATTTCCTTTTTCAATTCATCTCCAAACTCTTGATCCAAACTTCCTTAAACATCATAAAGCACAAATTTCCTCAAACCATCTCAACCACTTCCTTTCCTAGGGAACTTGGCCAAATCATGTCCTTTAGAAACTTTCCACCTTCTTTGCCTCAAGTTTAGCTTTTTTCTTCAAAATCCTTAAGACTCTTAGCTTTGAAAAACTTTCAAACTTCCTTTAAAGTTTGTCTTCATGTTTTCAACAAACTATTCTTTAACTCTTTCTTGGGTTTCTTTCCTCAAAGGCTTTTTCAGAGGCATACTACCCTTCCTTTTTGATCAACAAATTCTAAACTTTTCCCTCATGTGAGAAACCTCTAAAGCTTGAAAAACTTGGTTGGACCAAATATGTTTGTGGTCATTTCTTGCTTATGATTTATTTTCCTTCCTTTTCCTGAAAAGTTTGTTCTTCCTTTCGCTTGGATTTTGGTTTCCTCTTCCTGGAACAAAGTTTGATAAAAATGTTAAGTAGATCACAAAAGTTTTGTTAAGAAAAATTAATCATATGTTTTCAAAGAGCTCTAAGCTTACCCTTGCCAAAACTTAAAGTTTGTTACTAATGTAAGAACTTTACTTATCATGTAATTAACATAAAGCTTAATATGACTTCTTCTCTTTGTATGTTGTTTAGACAAAGTGTTGAGCTTTGTGTCCATTTTCTTGAGCTTGATGATGAAGTTCAAAACCAAAGACTTCTTTGAAGACTTTGTGCTAAGGACTCTAAAGCTCACTTTATGTTGTTAAGATACATATTGGGTTAAGGTTATAATGTTCCTCAAAGGTCTTTAAGAGCTCTAGCTAAGATAAAATGTTGCATACATGTTTATGTTTATGCCTTGCATAGCATATTTATTTTGATGCCATCACTAAACTCTCAAGAATAACTAAATGAATTGCATTATCATTTTAATCATAGATTGCATCATGTTTATATTTCAAGTTATTTAATCTTTAAAGATAATAATGAGGTTGCATCTCATATTTATTTTATGCTCTCACTTTATTTTCTTGAAGAAAAAATAAGTGCATATCATGTTTAAGTTTATGCCATCACTTAAACCTCCTAGAGCTCAAAGACTTGCCCAAGTATCTCACATAAAGTTTTAGAAAATGGAGGCATTTCAAGGATGCCATTTCGGCCTTTGATGATGATGATGGACTTGAGATGAGTTCATCTAATCATAAGTGCCCATAGTCTAAGTCTTGGAATTTTTCTAAGGGTACTTATTAACATTATGAACAAGGTTCTATGTTTTAAATCTATTTCTTGAGCTAAATAATTTTAGCTTACCCATTGAATGATTTTAATGAGATAAATAGTTTCTAAGGAGTTTGAGTTACTAAAATGATTCCAAGAAAAACTAACAATTTATGATTTACATTTAAAAAAAATGTTTAGCGGAGCCAATGCATGCGGATTACCTTGTTTTAACTGTTAAAAAATTAATTATGAGCTTATTTTGAACGAAGAAGGAAATTATAAAAGTTAGGAATTAGAACTTTAGGAGAAAATGAGAATTTAAGAAGCTTAGAAACACAAATTTAGTTCCAACATAATTTGAGATAAAAAATGGTTTATAAGTGATATAGACAATTAGGTTGTAGGATTTAGTTTAGCATTAACTTAGAGAGGTTTGACGAATGGCTCCTCCCGTTTGGGAAAGACTCTATGGTGTTGATGAAATTTTACTGTGAGAAGTAATTATTTTGAAGTATTATAGGGAAAGCTTATATTGAAAACCTCCTTGGAGTGGTAAAGATCCATTGTTATGATTCTTTATAGAAGGGGTCCCGTAAGGAGGGAATGCCCATGAGAGAATTGAGTTATTGAGTATGTTGTGATTGGTTGTTGTTATTTATGGAATGAGACATTATGTATATTTATGATTTGTGTTGATGTGGTATGTTATGTTGAATGCATGAGAATTTGAGATATTGAGAGATGGTATGATTGTTGAGGTTTATTTGATTGAAATGTCATGAGAACAAGTTGTTTGTTATGTGCATGACTCAAATTTGAGGAAGGGATGTAGTGGTTTCATTTCTGATTTGATGGCTTAAATTGGGGACGGTCGCAATATGTAATTCAAGACACATTTCTCTTGCTACGGTGAGATCGGTCTTGTAGCTATGGTCGGGAGTCCTGAAGGTCCATGTGTGCCACAAGGAACCCCTGATGGTCGAACTACAACTTAACTCATGGGTCAGGAAAAGGAGAAAGTCTATGAATCTTCAAATCAAGCGTACTTGGGTAGTCATTCCATTGGAATGAAAGTTACATGATGGGTGTCCTTTGGCTTTACCCACTTTGAAATATTATCATAGAAGTACGCTTATCAGAGGATAATCAATGGGATAAGTAGCTTTAGCAGTTCATATGGTTACCATACTCATGATGATTCACATGTAGGCAGAAGATGTGAAGCATTATGCTTATGAAAGTGAGAAGTTGATTATGAGAAGTTACATGCCACTTATATGATACTAGTTGATGAGGATGTTTTATTGGTTTGATGCACAAAGTTTTGCCATGCATTCATATTTGGTATGCTACATACATGCATTAAGATCCATCATAAAAGACATGGACCTTGGATAAATATCTTGTAAAAACCTCATAGAATAGCGTTCCATGTATAACATTTTTATAATAAACCCAAATTCTAGGATAGAGGCGTCTTTGAGATTCTTCCCTATGGCCATCGTCTCGTTCGACCTTACGACCCAGGGACGATGCTCTATGATTTGAACCAAATTGGGAGATGCACTATGCCAGACAATCATGTCCTATCCTTAGCATATCCAATCTATTTTGCCATACATGACATCTCTAACGTAACATCTTCTGAAGGACGGTCAGTCCCTCCTCAGGACGATTGATCGAAGGGTCATCCAGGACGACACCCAATCCAACCCCATACGTGTGACTATCAGTACTGCCATTCGTTGTGGAGGACTGTTTGAGGATTCTTTATTATTGGAGGGTTCACCCCATCGGTGCCTTTGGCCGGTAGGAGTAGCAAGGACACGGTCTCTCAAGGAGGCCTGTGAGGCGTGTACATCAGCCCGAGAGGTGCCCTTGTCGAGGAGGCCACGTCGCTCCCCAATCCGCACGCCCCCTCTTCATTGGGCCACATCGAGGAGCTTTGGCAGTTGCGGGCTACATCTCCTCGTCCGAGGAATAGTGTCATTCGTAGGATTAAAGGGAGGGTTTGTTTCTACCGGGTGTATCTTTTGGAGCTTTCCATGTATTCGCTATTTATGTTTCTTGTATTTCTATTTTTTCTCCTAAGTTCTGCCCACTTATATAGGTATGACTTTATGTTATATTTCAGTTGTTGTACTAAACTATGTTAATTAATATTATGATGGTTGTTCATATGTTTGAGGTGTTCTTTATCGCTTTTGTCCTGTATGATTTACCTTCTTTTCTCTTTACGTTTCGCATATGTCGCACGCATTGGCTCGCATTTTGTTTTATAAGTTTCAAAAAAAATGTACCCGTATTTTTCGCTAAGTAATTTTACAACAAGTTTTAAAGGGAAGTAATAACTAATAATTAATCTTAATATATCCTAGGCATGTTGGGTTAAACATTAGGGTGTTATAAAAAGCACAAGTGGTTGCTATTGTTTCTTTGGAAAGGCTTATCACTTGGTCATGCAAAAAGTAGAATACCATTGTACTCTTAGTTGAAGCTGAATATGTAGTTGTTGTAAGGTTACACCCAGATACTATAGATAAGGAACCAGCTGGAAGATTATCACCTAAGGTATTCCAAAATCCCTATCTTTTATGATAATACTAGTGCTATTAATCTTACTATGAATCCTATCCAGCACTTAGATCCAAGCACATTGATGTTAAACATCATTTTATATGGGATCATGTTCAAAAAGGTGATGTTGAGTTCATGTTTGTGAATCCTGAAGATCATTTTTGCATTTTGAAAAGGCTTTTAAACTTAAAGGTTTTTAAATCTGCATAAGCATTCATACACAAACATCTCTTGAACACCCTCTCTTCACTACTCTGAATTGAAGCCCAAAAGAATAAATCAGTTTGCAAGACCAGTAGGAGTGAAGATTCAAAATTTCATTTGCAAGCTAAGAAAGTATATGGGTTGATCAGAAAAGAGGGTTGAGGTTCAGCAAATGGGGTATGTTTAGTCTCATAAAGCTCAACATATGAAGATGAGTAAATGGTGAAAAATTTGGTGAGACTAAAGGGTCAAAAAAATGGAAGCTGAAAAGCAGAAAGTAACATCTTAGAAAGTGATCTCAAACGAGAAATCTCTTTCTGAAAGAAATGAAAAAAGGTGGGATAATTCCTACTCTCTCTCCTATGTCTTTTTATCTTCAATCATATCACGTCTCATCACTTAAATAACCTCCCACTTCTCACATGTCACCATTTTACCTTTGCATTCTACCATACACTTCCTCAATTATTTCATTTTTTCTTCTGAACCTCATTCCTCCAAAATCACTCGCTCCCTCATCCTTCAATCCATTCAAGCTTCAACCTTTTGCTCTTTTCTCATACACACAACCCTAAAAATGGCTGAAGGAAAACTTTGCTCCAATGAATTATTGACATGGGAACACTTCTTATGTTTGATGAACTTCATCATCAGCAATACTATGGTAACAACTTTTCACGCGGCCTGTAGCTCCTGGGAAAGAGCTTTGACAGAAATTGATGGTTCAAGTTCTTATCCTACAAAAAGTCATCTCTTTCTAGGGATAGGAAGGGTTCCTAAGCTTCTTGGGTATTCACGAGGATAGTTACCACCTTCTCTTCCAAGTTGTACAAGTGTCTTGACTCGATACTAAGCTTCATCAATGCCCTTGACAAAGGACTAATATGTTTGTCAAATAAGAATTGGTTTACGACTCTTAGAGTTTCAGTGGAGGAGGTCTCTAGATGTCTAACAAATTCCCCGGACGGTCGGGTGAGATAACAATAGCCATGTTGAACACTAGGGCTAGACAGGTATTCGCCCTTCTTCGGTCTCTCTACTTCCTAGGCTAGGAAGCATGCATCTCCTGGTAGGAATGGACTACATGTTACTATTCTCTATTGGCTAAAAGGAAGGTAAAGTTGCCAACTAATCTTTAATTACATGTTGAGTGCCATCTTCTAGAGAACAAGAGTAATGTTGTTGTTCCTTATAGGCTCCTATTAACCAAGATCTTTGAACACTCACATTATCCATTAGCAAATGAGTGGTACGAGTACATGGAAGGTACTATGTATTCTTTCAACTCTTTTTAGGGCCCTATGGAAACCTACTAGTTCTGCCATAATAGGTGTCAGAAGACAAAGCCTAAGAATAAGAGTTGCTACCATAGAAAAGCACTGTAGACTAGAGATAAAAGGAAGAAAAAAATTCATTCTTGTTGAATATGGTTTTGATGAGAGTAAAAGGCCTGAAGTAATTATAAGATATAAGGGAAAGCCTTGTAAATCATGCATGGGCCTAGAGATTACAAGCTTCAGGTCTTCTGCTTTGGAATCTATTTCTAGGAAGACATGCCATCAAGGAATGAGCCATCAAATAAAATACCTGAGACAAGCTCTCCTCAAGTTGATGCTACTCCAAATGCTCCAGACACCGAAACCATCTCAGGCTCAGAATGTTGATCCCTTAAGCCAACCCACACTAGGGGTCCAGCCAAGCTTCAAGAAAGTACAAATACTCCTGAGAGCAACACCTCATCAATAACTAGCTAGATCAAATGGAAGCTTTATCACGAAGACATAAAGCACTTCTATGTAGATTCAGGAGTTAAGGTGCCGTGGTTGATGATGGTGTTCTTGGTTTCCAATACACCTCCTTTTTGCTGATGTCAAAGGGGAAAAGAGAAGATCTTATGAGAAAGGGAGGAGTACATGAGGGGGAGCCACTTAAGAGATTATTTAAGCATCTGCATCCTTTTTTGTTTTTGTTGTTGTTATTGTTGTTGTTTATGATCAGACAGTTCTTTTATTATTCAAGTATTATCATCTTTTTTATCTCAGACGCTCTTATAGCTCTTTATGCTCTATACATCTTTTTATCATTTTGCTTGCTTGCTTATATATATATATACACACACACATTGTGCTTAGCTAATCAGGCATTCTATATAACACCCTAAAAATTATTTAAAAATTAATTTGAGCTTTATTAGTTGTAATTTCAAAAATCTAACAGCTTAGCAATGATGAGGATGGCCTAACGACCTCTCAAAAAAAAATTTTTGGCTGAGTGAATAGTAACCTTGCGGCCCCAGAGCTGTCAAAGCAAAACCCAGAGTCGGGACTAGGAAATGCCCGGACTGAGAAGAGAGGGTTGAGGTTAGAAATAGTTAGAAAAGATAATTTTATACCTAAATTTAATTTTCGGGCAATGTTTGATTACGGGTATGGTGTTTCACCCGTTCGGTAAAATTTAATATACGTTTATAACACAGAAACATAGTTTAATTCTCATAATAGGATAATGTTTATCCTTTTAGCCAAGTGTGAGGCTAAGATTTAATCTTGTAAAGCAAGATTAAATCCTAGCCATTCATTCCATTTATTATTACAAAGAATTACACTTTGACTACATAAATGTCTAAACCTAACCTAGATAAATATAAGGCCAACCAACCTTATCTCTCCATCATCAACAATTCGGCCAAGCTTTGTAACACCCTAATAATTAACCCAATACACCTAGGCGTATTGATTAATTACTAGACTTTACTCTTTGCTTCAGTTCCTTAATCATGCTTTGAAAATACTTAGTGAAATTACGAGCCATTTTTTTTTTGAAACATAATTGAAAACGTGAGCCCGCTTAACGTGAATGATTTAGCAAAATTTAAAAGACACATAGGAATTTACAAACATCACATCATAATATATTGGCTCCATCATACAGCATCCATAATTACATATCATATAGATATTTTGCCTACCAACAGAATAAGACTAAGTGTAGGCAATCTAATAAAACATAAATAATATATGGATGGAAGGACATCCATTAATGGCACCTAGTAATAACACTCAGGGATAGGGATAGATATCTGAAATATACGAGTGAAACTAGCAGGATTCAAGTTTAGCTACCTGGTGACAGCCTCAATGTGATTCACGAACGCTTCCTTCTATTTCTGAAGACGAGATGGAAAGAAAAATAGAGGGAGTGAGAAACTTATAAAAAGAATCTCAGTAGGGTACTCACCTCATGATGCATTGTGTCATCATCATCGTCCCCAGGAACCTCGGGTTATTATGAAATAGTGAGCATGCTAAGATTGATTTATTAAGTTCGAAAATATACTTTACCGAGGTTCGTCATCATGCGTCTTATAATGCATCATAAACTTAGCATGTCATGTTTATAATGAACTTTTCCTTTCATATATAATAACATAGTTATGCATAAAATCACATCATATTCCTCATCATCATTTCATAATACTATGCATAGCAGAATATCATATTTCTCATCATCATCTCATAAATACTATGCATAGCAGAACATCATATTCACATAATGCATTTACTTAGTTTCTTAGGTGACTTAAAGTTACTTTCATCATCATTTTCCTGGGCCACCCTATGCTCCACCCTTTTGGGAGTAATCTAGGTTATGAGCTCATACCTTGCTAGTCGTCACCAGCACATACTTATCCCTTTTGATAAGTAAAAATTCCGTCTCTACCCTTTTGAGAAACAGACTAGGGGCAAGAATCACCTTTTCACCGCCTATAGTTTGATGGGTCCAAAGGATCATTTTCTCATATATTTTGAGTCACCTTTAAGTCTTTGCATGTTATATCATAATACAATTCTTCATTCATAATCATCATAACATTTTCTCATTTATAGTCTTATGCCGAAATAATATATACCAACTGTAATCATGCATCTGGAGATTCCAGGAAAGAGAGGTGGGTCACAATGGACACGCTTAAATACCAAATCTTTCCTTAGCCAGAATCTTTCCAAATTGCACTCTTACAAGTAATACACTTCTTCCAGGTAACAAAATATGTCTTTATTTCATGCATAAGTTTTCATTGTTTGCAACAACAACTATAACATACAAACCAGGGAAGCAATCAATGACACCAAATTCTTAATAAGCATCAAATCATATTTTAAGTACACATAAATTACTAGCTTCCCATAAAATTCTTACAAAGTTTTAAAACTCTTTTAAAACTAATTCCTTTTGTTAAACTTGAAAGAAGTCATAGGACTTTAGGCCTAAATTAACCATGGGACCGATTTATAACTTGAAAGAATGTTCATAATTAAATCTTTCACTTAAGATAAAAGGAGCAAGTCTTGAGCTTTAGAGATTTAGGTGACATCTTTGAATTATTACCATGCTATGCAACCTTATTTTAATCTTATCTTTATAAGGTGATAGCTTGGAATTATAAACATGATATGCAATTCCATTTCTTTATCTTTAAGATTTAAGGTGATAACTTGAAAATTAAACATGATGCAAGAACTTGTAATATAAACATGATGCAAGAAACTGAAGGCGGTAATCCGCAGGGACCGGTAGAGGGAGAAGAGAATCTTAAGCAACCGAGCGCGGTAGTCCGCAGGACCGTGAGGGAGATGAGAATTACTTTTTTTTTAAGCTCCAATTCTCAAGACTTCTTAAAGAATAAATTCTTTAACTCCAATTATCTCATTTCTTCGCTTATGATTCATAAGCAAGTCTTTGAGCTCTAGGATTTTTAGGTGATGACATAAAATAAACATGCCATGCATTGACTCTTTTAGCCATTATAAAATAAAGTGAGAGCATAAAATAAACATGAGATGCAACTTCTTTATTATCTTTAGAGATTAAGTGACAACTTGAAATTTAAACATGAAATGCAAGCTTGGAAATTTAAACATGAATATGCAAGTTCATTTATTCATTCTTGAGAATTTAGTGATGACATAGAAAGTAAACATGGTTATGCAAGGCATAAACTTAAACATGGATGCAAGTTCATTTTATTTCTTTACTAGAGCTCCTTCAAGACTTTAGAGAAATATAAATTCAACCCAATATATCTTAGCAAGACAAAGTGAAAAATACATCTTTCAAGTTCTAAACTCAAGATCATAAAAACATCATAAAAATATTATTCTTTAAAGTTTTGCATCAAGTGGAACTTTCAAGCTTTAGAGGCCTAACTTGTGATGGATTCACAACCCACCCTCAAGGTCCTCATCATCAAGCCATCATCTTAGTCCCACCTAGGCCATATGGCTGAATTGTTCAAAGAAAAAGGAAGAAGAAAATCAAATGGAAAAACTAGAGAAAATCCATGAAATCATCATTTTGAACCAAGAACAACACTTAGCAAAGCATAGAAATAAACTTAAAAACAACTCCCTACCTAATCTGATTTGAAGGAAAGGAAGAGAACTTGGTTTCCTTGAGTGAAATGAAAGAAAAAATTCTTGAAAACTTGAAGAAAGAATTCAGCCAAGAGGAGGAGGAAATGAGAGCTTTTGGTGCTCCTAAAACTAGAATTTGTGTAAGTTATGAACTAAGCATCTAAACTATCTTCAAGCATGCCTATTTATAGAGATTTTGCAGCTCATAAATGGACAAAGGAAGGAAAGAAATCTGACCAAAAATTAGAGAAAAAAAAATAAGGAAGAAAAATCATTTTGTTTGGTGGCTTAAAACATGGAATCATGTTTCCATATTTTCATGATTCTTTGTTTTCATTCTTTGGATTTTTGTGTAATAATTTTCTGACTTATTACTCAATAATTTCGTGCATTACAGCCTTGTGGAAGAGGATTTTGTGTGTTCCATGTATTTTTTAGGTGTAGGCAAGGTATTCATGCAATTTAGAGAATTTACGGTTAAGGGTTTAAGTGAATTACTAAGCAATTTGGGTGTTTTAAGCAATTTTAGGTTCTAATCAATCTAAATAAATAATTTTGACTCTAGATTAGTAATTAGAATTTAATAAGCTTTAATTTGAGCCTAATATTGTTTAGGTTTCGTTAGACAAATCAAAATCTCAAAATTTGCAAACTTACAAAGGGGGCAAAATGGTCATTTCGCTCAAAAACTATTCGAGATCATTGAACTTAACCAATGGCCAATCATAGCTTAAAAACACCTTTTAAAATATTTTAGTGAGGTTCGGCTAAGTCGGCACGCAATAGTTCAAACAGCCGGGGGCGTTTTGGTCATTTTGCACGTCGAAACTCAAAATTGAGATTCTTCTCTCTATCAACACACATAACACAAACAATCCCCTATTATCAGAACATCCCCTTGAGGACAGGGCCCACGATCCTCATTTTCAGTAAAATAACCTCAGGGGCATTTTGGTCATTTTACATGTACAGAAAATCGGGGTTTGCAATATTTGCACGAATTGCTCCTAACTTTTCTTCTAACGTTATATTCCTTTATTAAGGATTGTTTGGTCTCAAATTTTATATAATATTTACCTACTATAATTCGGTAATTCCTAATGACGTAAAAATTACAATAAAAATTACAATAAAAATTGGCGTTACAAGCTTCCTCCCATTTCAGCCTCCATTTCTTTCTCTCAAATCACCATAACCAAGCTTTAAGCTTCCTACACCCTAGCCAAAACTTGATAAAACCTCAAGACCTCTTCACAAAACTTGTTCCACTCCTCAATATCTACCAAACTAACGATTAGAATTTGAATCCATTAACCTTTTATACTTTGAGAGCTCACCATATGCTATTTAGGGAAGGGTTTAATGTTGATTTGGTGGCCTTGAAGTGAGCAAGATCACTCTTGGAACATCCTTGAAGCCAAGATCCTTAAAGCCACCAAAGTAGGGCATTTTAAACCTCTTTTGCTTTCAAATCCATTTTTCTATTTTAACTACTGATTTAATTTGATGTTTTTAGTTGTATTGGTTGATAATATATTGATATTTATGTGTTAATTTTGGTGGAGTGTTTTGATAATGTTAGAAGTTATTTTTGTGAAAATAGATTTTGAGTCATGCTGCTGGATTTTCGATTTTTACATAGGCAGCCACTAAGCTCAAATTTTTTGGTACTATTGTGGGTATTTTCATTAGCTATAAAAAATATATGTTGAAGATAACATCCTATGCTAGTTCCACAAATTTTCTTGGGCTCTAATTTTGTCTCCTAAGGCTTTAGAAAAATCAAGAACCGAAAGTGTATCTATGCTGCCTGGATTATTAGAACTAAAGCTGTGACTTTGTCTAATTCTTTTCCATAGCAAATGATTGAATTTTCCTTTGAAATTTTTGCAGGGTGTTGATAAAACCTTGAAGTGTAACTGTGATTTTTCTTTTGAATTGATTCAATCATTTGTTAGGGTTAAAAATTATGAGATTTTGGTTAAGCTAAGGTTAAGTGGTTCTGAGCACCAAATTTTTCTAATTTTTTTAACATAGTTAGAGAACTCCTTTTACTCTAAAATTTTTATGGAGTCTTGAGGACACATTGACGTATCGTAGATAATTTTTATAGACTCTGTATTGATTGTTTGGTGAGCAAATAAATTTGTGCTACAATGGTGTGAAATTTGCCCATTGTGCTGGAAATGAAATAATGCTTTGAATTGATTAAATAATGGCATTTTTTGTTCTAGTATGACATGAGTACTTGATGTTAAATATTTGGCCATGTGACTTGTGACATATAAATGCATGCTAGAGGAAATAAAGAATGGTTTATGAGGCATGATTGAAATTATATTGTGAAGGAATACCTATATGTGCTTTATGCATGCATTTGGAAAAAGAAAAGAGAATGTATAAACTTCAATCGTGCATACTTTGACATATGGACAAAACAGAAACTTAGGTTGAATGAGGGAAAGCAAAAAGAGGAATTTCCCTAGATATATTATAAGGGAAGGCAAAAAGAGGAACTTCCCCAAAGATATTTTGAGTCGGTCAACGTCTGGCTAGAAATAGATCTATGTGTGATTCAAAAATGGAAAAAAAATTAAGTCTGATGATCATGTATAGGAATAAGCTTAAGATCCTGATAGCGTCTATTTCCCTTGTGTAGTATGATCCACTATAAATACCATTTGGTATAAACTATCTATTGTGAAGTTGTCCACGACAAATACCCGTTAGGTATAAACTAAATCTTTCCTATGTCAATGAAAAGAGAAAATGCACTGATTTGATTTCTATGGCCATAAGTGAAACCATCTCACTTTGAGATTGTAGTGCCACGATTTTCTGTTTGAGTACAAATGACCAAAATACCCTGAGGTCATTTTACAGGAATTCAAGGATAGCCGACCCGGCGGTCCTCAAATAGGTCAACTCAATGTTTGAAGGGGATTATAACTATAATGTTTGATATCGAGGTGAAAATCTCGTTTTGAACTTTCAGCTCAAAATGACCAAAATATCCCTCAGCGTTTACGCGGGTAAAGGTGTCATTTGAGCCCGGAACTTTTCAGAAAGTTCGGAATGATATTTATGAGTGGTTTATGATAGTTGGTAAAGCAGGGAGGTACAGGAGTTTTAGTATAAAATTACCATTTTGCCCCTAGAACGATGTAAGTGAGCCTAATGATGTAATTAACCAAACCTAAGCAATATTATGCTCTAATCAAAGATTAATTAGTTTCAATAATTAATCTAGAGTCGAAATAATTCATTAAGGTTAATTAGAACCTAAGATTGCTTAGTTAAACTCTAATTTCATTCTTTGATTCAAAATTCCTAGTCATGGAATCTTGAATAGTAATTTCTCTCTCTAATTCCTTAAATCAAGGAATTGTGTCTATGATTTAATTTGACTAGAAAATGGTTTTTAATTTATTAATCTAGTAAGGTCAGCCCCTAAATCAAGTCTTGACAACCTTAATTAACCATTACCTCACCTAAACACTTTCTTACAAACTCCTAATCAAAACCTTAATCAAAGAAACACCTAAACATATCATTAAACCACAATTACATGAACAATTTCCTTTCCTCCCTTGGCTGTAAACTGGCCAAATACGTACCCTTTGAAATATGTCACATGTTGATTTTGTTTCACTCCAAACACCATGCCTTAAGCCATGCCTTGCCCATGCCTAGCCATACCTCCAACCATGCCTTTGAATGACAAGCTTTTGAAGATATTTCCTCCCCCAACCCAAAAAAGCCGTCGGCCTTCCTCCCCTTGGCAACCTCCATATTGCTTTTTTTTCTATAAATACCAAGCCTTAGAGAACTTGGTTACACTTTAGATCATTTGTCAAGTTTAAGCTTTCTTGCAATTTTTTTCTCTCCTCTCAATTTCTCTTCATCTTATTCTTCTTCCCCACTACTAAAGAAACCTTTCCACCACCATAAACAACCTTGAACCACCACTCCCCACCTCAAACCACCTCTCAAACACCAAACTTTTCCATTCCTAAGCTTACATCTTCAAGGAAAATTCATCTTCCTTGATATCCTCACTTGGCCGAATTCTCATCATCATCCAAGAGAAGATTTTGTCTTCTCATTTCCTCAAAGAATCAAGCTTTCTTTCATCTCTTTCAAAGACTTCATTTGGTAGGGGTTTATTTTCAAAGTTTTACTTGCTTTCTTTAAGAAAAGTTCTAGTTTCCTCTTGGTTTTCAAAGCTCTTCCTTTTCCTCTTTTCATTTCGGCTTTAGGGCCTTGTGATGAGAAAAACTTTGGCTTTATGATGAGGTTTCAAGATATTAATCTTGTAATACCATGTGAGAAACCTCTAAAGCTTAAAAACTTGGTCTTGGACCATATATGATTTCGGTTTCCTTTTCTTTTCCTTGCTTAAAGATTTCGGTTTCATCTCCTTTTTCCTTAATGATTTCGGTTTTCACTTCCTTTATTTGAACAAAGTTTGATAAAAATGTTAAGTAGCTCACCAAAGGTTTTGTTTAAGAAAAGTAATCATATGTTTTCAAAGAGCTCTAAACTTACCTTTGCCAACCTTAAAGTTGGTTGGCCATTCTACAATTTACTCTAGATTGAAGCCCATGAGCAAGAAAATGAAGAATATGAGTAGTTCTTTTTATGTTTACTTTGATAAGTGTTGATATTAATCTCTTAGTCCATTTTCTTGAGCTTGATGATGATGTTAAAACCATAAGACTTCTTTGAAGACTTGGTGTCAAGAACTCTAAAGCTCACTTTATATTGTTAGATACATGTTGGGTTAAGGCTATTAATGTTCCTCTAAAGTCTTGCATGAGCTCTAGTTAAGATGAAATAAGTTTGAATTCATGTTTAAGTTTATGTCTTGCATATCATGTTTACTTTTGATGCCATCACTAAAGCTCTCAAGAATAAATAAATGAACTTGCATTATCATGTTTAAATTCCCAAGCTTGCACTTCATGTTTATATTTCAAAGTCATCACTTAATCTTTAAAGATGATAATGAGGTTGCATCTCATATTTATTTTATGCTCTCACTTTACTTTATAATGAAGAGTAAAATAAAGTGCATAACATGTTTATGTTTATGTCATCACCTAAATGTTCTAGAGCTCAAAGACTTGCTCAAGTATCACAAGTAAAGTTTTAGAAAATGGAAGCATTCCATGAATGACATTTCAGCCTTGTGATGATGATGATGGACTTGATATGAGTTCATCTAATCATAAGTGCCCATAGCCTATGTCTTGGAATTTTTTTAAGCTTAGGTGGACTTAAAGAATATTATGAATAAGATTTTATGTTTTAAATCTATTTCATGAACAAAATAATTTAGCTACTGACCTCACCTATATTTATATGATTTTAATGAGATTAATTGGTTTCTAAAAGAGGTTTGAGTTTCTAAAATTATTCCAAGAGAAAACTAGCAACTTATACACATTTAAATCATGAAATTATGTAATTATGTGAGCTATACTTTCCGTTCTACCTTGATTGTTTGGCCACTGTATTAATTCTTTTTTATGGAGTTAAGATGTGTAAAATTATGTTTGAGTGAAGCAAGGAACGATTTAGGGAAGTTAGGAAAGAATAAGTAACTAGAAAGGACTTAAAATGAGAATTCTAGAACACTTAGATACAAAAATTGTAAATTCTGTTCCAGCATAATTGAACTTAAGGAAAATGGTTTATAATTAGTGGATATATGTAAGAATCCCTAATAATTGGTTTAGGAATTGAATATAGAGCCTTAGGCAAAGGCAGAACTTAGAAAGGGTCAAAGAATAAAGAATGTAAACCCCGTTAATCGAATTATAACTATCTTGCTTAATTAATGCAATGTTGTTTGGAAGAGTTAGAAGCATAAAAATTAGAGAGAATTACAAGTAGTAATCATTAGGTGTATCCAAGGTTTATAAGGGGCATTAGGATAATCAAAACACAAGATTAAGACCCGTAAAGGTCAAGCATAAGACATTACAAGATAGGAGATATAACATGAATAAGTGACCGAGTGAACGAGTGTATTTATGTTATAGAAAGTATTAATGTTATTTGCATAAGATTGTGTGAACTTATGAGTAATTGATGTGATTATACGGCATGCTATATGATTGAGATGCATATGGATATAAGATGATGATGAAATGAATGAATATGTTTATATGGCTTTCAAAGATTTGATTGAAACATTGAATGAGATGGCTTGAGTTGAATAAGTTACGTGGCATGACTCAAATTCTAGAGGAAATTCGGATCCAAGTCGTTATAGGGATTAGCATCAAATTTGAGAGACTTAAAAGAAGTTTTGAAAAGAAAGATTTTAAAAATGACATGCCGAGACGCATTTCTCCTGCTATGGTGAGGAGAAAGTAAACCCTAGAGGCTATGGTCGTGAGACCATCCAAGCGGACAAAGTCACTGGTCTTAACCCATGATGCGTTTCGCAGACAGAGACGTACTTCTCCTGCTACGGTGAGGAGAAGGTAAAACCGTGAGGGCATCGACATTAGCCTGCCAAAGCGGACAAAGTCAGCTGGTCTTAACCACTTGATGCGTTTCGAAGAAGGAAAAAGTCCCATGATGGGTTATCCTTAAGCCCCCTACCCGTACTCTAGAAGTCGGGATTATTGTGATTATGTTACGCTTATCAAGAGGATAAGTAAGAACTAGTGACGACTAGTTGAGGTATGAGCTCATAGCCTAGTTTTAGGGGTTCGGTTACTATTTTTTTATACCCTTATGTCACAAGGTTGGGAAAAAGAAAGGTTGATCATGAGAAGTTACATGCCACTTCTATAAGGATTAATTATTGATGACATGTTTTATTGGTTTGTTTGCATAAAGTATTGTCATAAACAAAGACATTAGGATATGAGATTCCTCCTGAGATTCTTTAGTAAGATTCACCTCTTCTACTTCTTTTCGTTACATCTTCAGATCTCGATGGCGTCATTCATGATCTTCACTGATACGCTGATTTGGGAGGTGCACTACGACCCAGAGCATCAGTCATATCATTTAAAGAGTTCGATGTGCTGTCGCATTTTTGTGTACATGGGATGCCCATCGCTCATCTAGTTTCCATCTTTCACTTCACTCCCACCTCTCCTTATGGCGATGACCTGATCTTCAAGAGGACTAGACCAGCCATGAGTAAACTCGTTGTAACACCCTCCTATTTACCATATTCCTCGAGTATGGATATAGTAATTAGCAGAGTGTTCCTGGAGTACCATCTATACTAGTCGGGATAATCCATGATAAGGAAGTCGTAATACATTCTGTTTCCATAGCCAAATTTACATAGGTAACATCATACCGCAGTTGTACATCATAAAGATAAAGAAAGAAAAGAAAACTAGAGAAACGGCCACAAAAGTCCAGAACTCGTGTGTCTGAGGCTAATCCCCCTCCTAATACCTAACCTGCTCAGGTACTCTGCGACAAAATAGCATAGACGTATATACATATACAACAGAGCAAAAGGAAATCAAAAGTACATCAATCTCAGGTAGGTAAACCCCTAACACTACACCACTGCCCTATACATGTCGACCACTACTAATGACCTCGCCCCTCCTCCAGAAAGCCATTGGCCATAGGTGCAATGGCCTCACCTCCACCGGGAGCATCTGGGCCCTCCCAGGGGTCCGAATCGGAAGAGGAGGATGAAGGTGCTGGTGCATCTCCGGCGGGTACACAGGTGGGGCAGGGGAACCTCGAACACGTCTGGATGGGCCATATGGAGAGGCACACCCTCGTAAGGGAAAGTAGGGTCGAAATCGGCAGCAAATACAGAGGTACTAAACGACCGATCAAAGAACATATAAATACGGAATGTCGAGTACCCAACCGCATACATAGCATCCAGGGCCGGTCCATACTGCCACACCCATTGTGGCGAGTCAAGGAAAAAGATCAGGGACGGCATCTCGAATCTGAACAATACAATATATACAACTGGAGGGTGAGAATAATGTAAAATTCTCAGTAGGGTAGTTTTCCCCCATGTGCTATACATAGTACAGAAATGAATTCATGCATATACCATGTTCATATATATAAGTCATAGGCGTCGATATTCAATCCTGTAGATCATGAAAATTTAAACTAACAATATAATGATAACTCATGCCACGCCAACATTTCCGTGCCACATATTTTTCTTAGTTTACAAACATAGGGAAGGCTTAGTTCACATAGGGCCATCTTAATAATTAACAATCTCATAAAGGACAATAGACTGCTAGGACATGAGCTCATTCCTATTCGAGGTCACCGAACTTCATTTTTTTCCATTTCCGGATCACTCAGTTCTATGCCTAGCCGATACGTCTACCGACTCATAACTTTTCTAGGGAAGTCCTTCTTTTTGCCTTCCCTCTCTATCCCCTCTAAGCCTTGTTTCTTTTTCCCGTATGCCCAAGTATACAACAACAGCATATACACAAGCTATCTCAGCACTATTTTACAATTCACATTACATACTTCTCTTCCATGTCTCAATAGCATGTCAACTTTACAATTATCTAGTTACTTGCGTTCAAGATTTATAAATCAGAAATTTAAGCAATAAGTGTGCATTCACATGCCATAGATTTAGCATATCTATCATATTATCATGAATATCATTCATTTTCAATTTCCAGCACCCTGGCAGAATTAATGTCCTAGGTGGAACATTTAATTGCTATACCCAAAAGCCATCACAACAGCCATAAAAATTCGAGATGACACTTCAATGTGTCTAGTATAACCTGTAAAAATTTCAAAGCAATCAGAGTTATATAACTACTTCAATAAAATATACAAATCCAGTGGTCAGGTGCCCCTAATTCACAGACTAGATTTGGGTTTCCATAATTTTTAACCCTAGAAATTTATGGATTTAAAACCCAAGAAAATTCACAGTGACATTTACATATGTTACTAACTTCTCATAAAAATTTCAGGGGCTAGATCAACCAATTACTAGGATAATAAAATCAGGAAAGTTTATTGCTTCAGTTTCAGCAACCAGGACAGCACAAGTCACATTTCGGTTCTTGAATTTTTTCAGGTAGCAAACTTCAATATAAACACCAAAAATTTTTTATGGGACTAGCCTAAGATGTTAGGTTGAACATACATTTTTTTCAGCTCACGAAAAGACCTACAACATATCCAGAAAATTGAAGATCCCAGACTGCCTACAAGCAGTTCGAAAATCCAGCCTGCCAGTCCAAACTTTCTTTGATAAAAACCCCTTTTTAACACAACCCAAACCCACCACCAAAATTTACACATCAATACCAACATGATATCAACCAAAACAATCAGGAATTTCGGACTTAGGGCATGTCCAAACAGGTTAGAAAAATTTCACAAAAACAGGCAGCAGAAAACCCTACTTGTGGAGACTAGTGTGCCTTTGCTCTTGATTGCTTCAAGAGGATTGCTCTTCACTTCAAACTCTTCAAACCACCCCAAATCCTCCTATAATCAGTGATGGATGAGATGAAAAGGATGAGGTTTTTGGAATTCCAATCGGATAGAATTGTAGAGGTGGGAGTGTAGATCAACTTTAGTGAAGGAAGTTTTGGGTTTTGTTGATTCTAAGCTATGGTTTTTGCAAGATGAAGTCAAGGTGAAGCTCTTGGCTATGGAAGCTCTTCCTCCTCTGGTTTCCTTGCTGTTTGGCCGAGTTTATGCTTGGATTTTTCAAGGAAAATTGGTGACTAAGCTTGTATTAATGGCAAAGCAAGATATTTGTTAAGAAATCATGATGACTTGGTGACTAGGCTATGATGGATGGCTAGGATTTGATCTTGGATTTCAAGATCAAATCTTGGCCTTCCACTTGTCTCAAATGGATAATATCCATTATAAATCATTTATCAATAATGTTAGAAATGTCTTTCGTGTAAGAATCACACACCGAAATCTCATGAACGGGTAAACGTCGTCCCGATTAACCGATATTACCCGAAATTTAATTCTAGGTATAAAATTATCATTCCCACACCTTTCTAATCTTATTCTCATATTTTCTTAACTTCGGGCACCTCGGGTCCCAATCCCTTTCGGCTCCGGCGGCCTGCGGCCGCAAAGTACTATTCACGTTTTTTTTTTTTTTTTTTTTTGTACTCCCTCATGGAGGTATTCTCATCACAACGGTTCCTGCTCAGAAATTCAATATTTCCATTCACCATTCCTCAATTAATTTCTAAAGAAGCTAGGGTGTTACATTACCACCCACCTTAATAGAAATTTTGTCCTCAAAATTTCGTACCTGGAAACAATTCTGGATAATCCTTCTTCATGGTTGATTCTAGCTCCCAGGTGAAATCTTCATGTCCTGGTCCACCCCAAGCTACCTTGACTAGTTGCACCGATTTGTTCCTTAGTTGCCTAACTTCTCTATCCACGATCTAACGGGAGGTGCTCGAAACGTCAAATCATCCCGTAACTGTATAGATTCGGGTTCAATGACATGGGTAGGGTCTGGATGATACATTCTAAGTTGAGATACATGGAAGACGTCATGGAGATTGGATAAAGACGGGGGTAGGGCTATTTGATAAGCAGCTTACCCAATGCGTTTAAGGATTTGAAAAGGGCCTATAAACCTGGGTGACAATTTTTTGACCTTTAAGGCTCTACCTACTCCTCAGTAGGTGTGACCTTCAGGAATACGTGTTCTCCCTCCTGAAATTCTAAAGGCTTTCTTCTATTGTCTGCATAGCTCTTTTGACGACTCTACGGCGAGGATTTTCTCCTTGATTTTCTGGATCTGTTCTGTCGTTTGGTTAACCAGATCGGGTCCTAACAATCGTGTTTCCCCAAGTCATACCAACACAATGGAGACTGACATCTCCTTCCATATAGGGCTTCATATGGGGCCATGCCAATACTAGCATGATAGCTATTATTATAAGAAAACTCCACCGCGGAAGTACTTTATCCCAACTCCCTCTCTGCTCAATCACGCACGCCCTCAGCATGTCTTCCAGAGTCTGTATGGTGCGTTCGGTCTGCCATCCGTTTGGGGGTGATAAGCCGTACTCAAACACAGCTTGGTCCCAAAGGCCCGTTGGAAGGCTCCCAGAACCTTGAAGTAAAACGGGGTCCCTTCGGAAACTATTGAAGAAGGAACACCATGTAGCCTCACTATTTCTTGGATGTATAAGGAAGCTAACCTATCCAAAGGATAATTAGCTTTGATGGGCAAGAAATGAGCGGACTTGGTTAGTCTATCCACTATGACCCATATAGCATCATAGCCTGATGACGTCCTTGGTAAGCCCATTACGAAATCCATGGAGATCTTTCCCACTTCCATTCTGGGATTTCTAAGGGGTGTAAGGTTCCGCGGCTTTTGGTGTTCTATTTTGATTTTTTGACAGGTTAAGCACCTTTGAACGAACTCCACTATGTCTCTCTTCATCCCAGGCCACAGAACATTTCTTGAGATCTGCATACATCTTACTAGTCCCAGGGTGTATGGTGAATTCGCCTTTGTGTGCCTCCTTCAAAATCTCATTCCTGAGAGTCCGCTGAGGTACACAGACCCTGTCCTTGTACCTCCATATACCTCGCTGGTCCGTGGTAAATTCGGCAACTTCTTAGTGTGAGCTGATTTTAAAATCTCTTGAAGCTCTTGGTCTTCGGGTTGTGCACCAAAATTTGTTCCTGGAATTCGCTTGTTATTCTAATCTGACCTAACACCACACCTTCGGGGCTAACAGACGAGCTTAAGCTAAGCTTCTTGAAGTCTTCTACTAGTTCCGTTTCCTTGATCATCATGCATGCTATACTCAGGGACTTTCTGCTCAATGCATCGGCCACAACGTTTGCCTTACCTGGGTGGTAATTCAGCTGAACTCGTAATCCTTAAGGAATTCCATCCATCGTCTCTGCCTCATATTCAATTCTTGATCAAAGAGGTATTTTAAACTCTTATGATCAGAGAAGACATTGAACTGTACACCATAAAGATGATGTCGCAGATCTTTAAAGCAAAAACCACAGCCGCAAGTTCAAGATCATGGGTTGGATAATTCACCTCATGAGGTCTCAACTCAGAGGCATAAGCAACCACATTTCTGTGTTGCATTAACACACACCCTAAACCCTTACCAGAAGCATCACAATAAACCTCGAAGGGTCCTCGAGGTCGGGTAACACCAAGGGCAGGAGCCGTGGTTAACTTCTGCTTCAACTCCTGAAAACTATTCTCACATTCTGGTGTCCATTTGAATTGAGCATTCTTTCGAGTTAACTTGGTCAAAGGTAGAGCTAGCTGGGAAAAACCCATAATAAATCGCCTATAGTATCCAGCTAGTCCAAGAAAGCTCCGAATCTCATCACCGTAGTTGGCCGTTCCCAATTAAGTACGGATTCTACTTCCTGGGATCTACGGAAACTCCTTCTCGCGATATCACATGACCAAGGAACTGAACCTCTCCCATCCAGAATTCGCACTTTGACAGTTTAGCATACAATTTCCTCTCCCTTAGGATTTGTAGCACGACCCTAAGATGCTCTGCATGCTCCTCTTCAGTCCTTGAATAAATAAGTATGTCGTCTATAAAGACAACTACAAATTTATCTAAGTACGGACGGAAAATTCGGTTCATATAATCCATGAATACCGCGAGCATTGGTCAGTCCAAACGACATCACCTTATACTCATAATGGCCGTATCGAGTTCTAAAGGCGTCTTAGGGATATCTTCATCCCGAACTCGAATTTGGTGGTAACCCGATCTAAGGTCAATCTTTGAGAAACAGTTGCCCCACGTAATTGATCCAAAGGTCGTCAATTCTTGGCAGAGGGTACTTGTTCTTGATCGTTACCTTGTTCAACTGTCTATAGTCCACACAGAGCCTCATACTCCCATCCTTTTCTTTACCAAAAGAGGGGGCTCCACGGCGAGGCACTAGGTCTAATAAAGTGTTTCCCTAGTAGCTCTTCAATTTGTGACTTTAATTCCTTCAACTCCAAGGGGGACATTCTATAGGGAGCAATTGAAATAGGACCCGTCCCGGGACCAACTCAATGGAGAATTCGACCTCCGCTCAGGCGGAAACTCCGGAATATCCTCTGGAAATACATCTGGATACTCCCTCACCACTGGAATCGTATTCACATCATGGTTACTTTCGGCTTCACTAGCCGAGAGGAGGACATATTCCTGACGA